>JZKD02S1551438.1:0-10409 GCA_000966675.3 Picea glauca
TAAGCATAAAAAATATTGTTTAGCTCAATAAGACATAGGGGCTAAGAGGAAAATCAATTAGCTATTTAAATATTGTCCGATAGACATGAATGGACTAAACACAAAGGTAGATGTGAACACCATACCATTGGGTTAATATGATTGTCTAATTGACATGGATTGGTTGGAAAAACACCATGTTGTCCTAAACTGTTACAACAAGACAATCACATTTCTTGGTGAAGAAGGGAATAAAGGCAAGGTTCAAGGCACCCCAAGAGTTGTAGTTGTTAGAGAAATTTCAGCTATGTAGTTGAAAAGGAGTTTTAGGAAGGGATGTCATATTTCTGTAGCCCATATGGAAGAGGAAACCAAAGATAAAGTGGAAAGTATTGAATACCATCCGGTTTTAAAGGATTTTGAAGATGTTGTTGGATAAATCCCAGGATTGTCACCAAAGAGAAACATTGATTTCTCTATTTATTTGGTGCTATGAGATGCCCCAGTGTCCAAGACACCATACAAAATGGGCACACCAGAGTTGAAGGAGTTGTAGATGCATCTTGAAGAGTTGTTAAAGAAGGGGTATCTACGCCCAAGTGTGTCACCTTGGGGTGCCCTGATTATTTTTGTGAAGAATAAAGATGAAACCTTAAGGTTGTGTATTGATTTCAGACAACTAAATAAGGTCACCATAAAGAACAAATATCTATTTGCCAAGGATTGATGATTTATTTGATCAACTGAAAGGTGAAAGAATCTTTTCCAAGATTGACTTGAGATCAGGTTATCATTAAGTGAGGATAAAGGAAGAATATATTACCAAGACAACATTCATGACAAGATATGGGAATTATGAATTCATGGTAGTTCCATTTGGGATATCAAATGCCCCAACTATTTTTGTGTGCTTGATGAATGGAGTGTTCAGGGAATACCTAGACAAGTCTGTAATTGTGTTCCTAGATGATATACTCATTTACTCAAAGACATAGGAGGAACATGAGCAACATTTAAGAATGGTGTTGCAATTTTTAAGAGATCATAAGTTGAATGTTAATCTAAGTGCATGGTGTTGCAATTTTTAAGAGAGCATAAGTTGTATGTTAATCTAAGTGCATATTTTATCAAAAAAAAAAATTCACTACTTGGGGCATATTATTTCAGAAAATGGGAAAGTAGTGGATCCTTAGAAGATAGAGGCCATTAGAGGATGGCCAATGCCAAGAAATTTCATAGAGGTTATATCATTCATGGGTCTTGTTGGTTATTATCGAATATTCATAAAAAATTTCTCAAAGATTGCAAGCCCAATCACTTATTTTCAAAAGAAGGGAGTGAAATTTGAATGGAATTCCAAGTGTGAAGAGAGCTTTCAACAACTAAAGGACATTTTGACAAGTGCACCAATCTTGAATATTGCATATCCGGATGAATATTTTGTTGTGTGCACTGATGCATGCAAGGAATGACATGTGGAGTCCTCAAACAAAACGATAATGTGGTATGCTATGAGTCCAAAAAATTAAAAGAGCATGAGAGGAATTATGCCACACATGAATTTGAATTAAAAACCATTGTACATGAATTAAAAATGTGGAGAAATTACCTCACGCGGAGAAAATTTGAGTTAAGGATAAACCACTGTGGTGTGAAACATTTGTTTCGACAACCCACATTAAATTCCAAACAAACTAGATGGCTGCAATTTCTTAGTGAATATGACTTTGAAATTAAGCATATAGAAGGAAAATAGAATCAAGTGGATAATGCAATCAACATGAGAGCTCATGAAATGCATATTGTAGACATTAGCATGTATATGACTAATCTAAAAGAGAAAATTCTTGTAGTAGCGAATTTGGATCCACAATATTTTAAAATAAAAGAAACATTACAACAAGACAATTTACAATAGAAATTTAAATATTATGTGCTGCAAGAATATGGAATTCTCACGTATAGAGGAAAAATGTATGTGTTGAATTCCAGTGAGATGAAAAATACAGTGATGAGGGAAATGCACAATGTGTCATATGGTGGGCACAAAGGATATTAAAAATCAATTGCACCTGCAAGAAGCCAATACTTTTGTCCAGTAATGAAGAAAGAAGTGTCTAATTACATAGCCACATGTATAGAATGCCAAAAGGTGAAGATAGAGAATAGGTATCCAGTAAGGATGTTTCAACCATTTCCCATTCCAGAATGGAAGTGGGAAGTAGTCATAGTGTATTTTATTACAAATATGTTCATAACAATGAAGCAAGATGATTCCATCATTGTGGTGGTGGATAAATTAACTAAGGTAGCACATTTCATTTATGTAAAGACAACACACAAGGTAACAAATATTGTGTATACTTGAAGGAAGTTGTCAGGCTACATGGAGTGCCCAAGACAATAGTTTTCGACAAAGATCCCAAATTCACTTCTAATTTTAGAAAGGTTTGTTCAAAGGTTTTGGGACAAATCTAAATCTCAGTACAACATATCACCTAGAGTCAGATGAAAAAACAAAAAGGACTAACAAAATAATTGAGGACATTCTTAGAATGTATGTGATGGATCAATCATCAAAGTGGGAGGATTATATTCACTTAAAGGAATTTTGTTACAATAATGGGTATCAGGCCTCATTAAAAATGAGTCCATTTGAAGCATTGTATAGTAGGAAGTGTAACACACTGGTGAGTTGGGATAATCTAGTAAATAGAGTTCTTATTGGGTGAGATTTATTGAAGGAAATGGAAGAGCATATGGAAAATATCAAGTATAATTCAAAGGTTGCACATGATAGGAAGAAAAGTTATGCAGGAAAGAACATAGTTTTTAGAGACTTCAAAGTGGGCGAACATGTATTTTTAAAAGTGAATGTGAAAAAAAGTTCACTAAGATTAGGAAGTTGCCCAAAGTTGGCAACATGATATTGTGGACCTTTTGAAATATTAGAAAAGATAGGGATAGTTGAATACATGATAGCATTGTCTGCATCCATGAGAGTGCATAATGTATTTAATGTTTTATTATTAAATAAATATGTGCTTGACCCTAACCACATAATTGATTGGATTGTGATCTGGGTGGAACCAGTACACATCCTGGACCGGAAAGTCAAAGTGCTCAAGAACAAATCCACAGGGTTGGTAAAGGTTCAATAGACCTACTATTTTCCTGAAAATGCTACATGGGAGCATGGAGAAAACATGCAGGAGGAATCCTTCAAATTATTGTCAATTTTGAAGAAAACACAATATAATAATGCAAGACTCCATTTTTTAGTAGCTAGAGTTTCAGAACCACATCTCTGAGTCCTAGAAAACTATTGGGGGCCCTAACAAATGAATATTAGAGCCTGATGGACTGAGAATAGTGAAGGGGATATATTCCTTGGGTTAGTGGGTTGAGAGGAATGTGATATTTTGTTTGGAACTACTACTGCAATTGTAAAATTGCAGAATTTGTATTTCTTTACGCATTGTAATATGTATGTATGTATGTATCGACATAATGTGCACTTGAGGACAACACGTAATTGTAGATATAATGTGTGGCTATGACCAAGCGATGTATATGCAAAATGTATTTATAAGTTTCAACAATAAAATGTGATGCCAACTACTAAGGGGACATGGACACAGATGGGGGTTGAATTAATCCACAAGATAGGGGAGGGTATAGGAGATTATCTAAGAGAGGGGTCCAAGGGGGGTTACCCATGTCTATTAATTCCACCCGCATTCCTGAATTTTATTATCATTATGTATTAAAATCTATTTTTTGTGTGAGTGTCCCCAAAGCCAATCATTGAACGCATGTAAGAGGGTGGGTATCATAAGTCACATCCCATAGTTATTGGGAGCATGGGGGTTGAGTACAATTAGCTTGGGGAAGTGTGTGAGTCAAGAAAGAAATCCAAAGGAGAGGAATTTTGTATGAGCAGTTACAACAATTTTGGACAGTCATTGTGTTTGACATGAACAAGAAACAAAGAGAAAAAAATGAGAGCTGGGAGCTAGAGCAACCATGGGGGGTGAATTATGGAGAATGATGGTGCATTTTTGGAGCATAATACTGAAGAGATAGGTTTTCAAGCCTAAATAGTGAAATCCCAGGTGAGTTGCACTGTAACAACAAGTGTTTGCTATTGTTTGTTGGTAGCTTTCCTTGTAGTGAGTTCCATTGAGTTCCCAACAAAGAGATTCCTGGCTACTTGTGCCAGAGAGACCTTGATAAATGAATGGGATGCCCAAGAGACTAAGATCAATGAAGGGGTACATTCCTTGAGTCAGTCAGGTCAAGAGGAAGAGAGCTGGTGGAAAATTAGGATAGTTGTAGGAGAATACCCATGGGTTGTGGGTTTTCTGAGCTGTGAGTGGACAGGAAGAGACCACCCTCTTTTGTGGATTGCTAGCCCCAAATTAGGGGTGACTTGTTGTTGATATTTGTAACAACAAGTCTATGGTTGGGTGGAACGTTCGTCCCAAACAACTAGTTGCACAACTAAATTAAAATAGACGTGTTTTACCTATTTATGTGTTATATTTATGAGTTTAATTGATGTGTATCAACTCTGTGTTTGAGAACGATTATATAATGTTGCATTGAATTATTTAAGTTGCATTCATGTCATTTTTAGCATGTTGTAGATACATTTATTTAATGGTATATGATAGTAGTAAATATATGTGAAATTTGTAGCTGGTAAGCCACATGAAACAAGTTAGCTATAATTTTTTTAATTTATGAGTATTTTCACACATAATGGACCTCAACTGGGCTGGGGAACATTACAATTCTCAAGTATTGACACATCTTGTAGTGGAAATATTTTCACTTCTCACCTTGTACCTAAAAAGAGGGATAATATAAATGATTGGCAATCATGATTCAAGTTTCGAAGATTCATATCAATCAAGAAAGAACAAGCAAGCTAGAGTCAGAGCCATATTCCATCAACATGTTTTGGTTTGTGGTCTTCCTTAAACCTCCATTTAGTAGAAGACTTACAATTGTGGAATTGTACTTGTATATTATGTGTAACCCATTTTAAAAACTTCGAATGATATGTATTAAATGTAATTGCTAATTAAAACAAAAATTGGGGTTTATAAAGTGCAAATTTTCATTCTAAACATGCTTGCAAAATTAGATTATGAAAGTGTCAATATTGGTTTTCAAAAGTGCAAAATTAGATTCTTACTTTAAAAATGTTGTTTTTATCCCACCTTGAAGAGACAGACTAGAATTAATCCAAATTTAATGAAATTAGGGTTCTAAACTTTTGATTCTTAATTATGTACATTTACAATTAAGTATATACAAATTATGGTGGAAATCACTCTCAAATCATTAACAATCAACCATATTAATCTATAATTTGAATATATTATCAACAAATTATATAATTTTCAATCATGAACATCGACCTATTTTCATTTATGATCTACATGTGTGATGTAGATAAATGATTAAGGCATATAGTGGCAATAACTAGGGATTTTATCGAGGTTTTGACTTCACTCATAGGGTAATCAAGTGAGCATCTCTTAGAGTGGTCAGTGTTTACCCTAGCCGCTTCTGCCTGAATCTATTGAAAATAACTTGGAATCCCTACTGTACTAAGCTGGTACAGGTCAAATCCGTGAGTTGGCCCCATTGGACTGCTTTTGGATTCAATAACATGAGTCACATTTTCGAGTCAAAGAAGGAATAACCTATGAGTTAGTCCCATGGGATCACCAATATAGAAGGGTGTGCTCCAAAAATTTATGGATCCCCAAAGGATGAGGGGTGCTACTTCTACATAGAAGGAATACTTGTCACTATGATGAAATCTTGGTGCAGGTGTTTTATCTTTATAGAAGAGGGACAAATCAAATTTTAGGGTTGATGAAAACCCTAATCTTGAGCTTCCTACTATTGAATGATCTATTTTGTCTTATGTGGAATATGCATGGAGAGTTAAACAATATCACAAATGAAAATATGAATGATTCCTTGGTGGATGAAAAATGATGGATCCTAGTGCTAGATTCCATGGATAAAAGTTGCTCGTGGAAAGAGTGATTGGAGTGTATCAAAAAAATGGGTATCCAACAATGTTATCCAACGTGGTGTTGTAGAGATAGTTTTCTAAGAAAAGTAATAGTGTATTGGACCAAGAAGATGGTGGGGAATATGAAACCCTATAGTAGGTGGGTGCTTCCTAAATTTTGTGGCTAGCCACAAGTCTAAAGATAAATGACAATGATCCACTTGGAAACCTGGTTAAGCAAAAAAAATTGGGATAGAGTGTGTGTTGCTTATATGGGAAGTGATCCAGGTGGATATCAGTGGCCATCCATCTATTCCACTATCTCAAAACACAGTTTTCCACCTTGGAATTTTTTCTACGGTTTCTTGAGTCATGAAATTTTGGGGCCATTTGGAGGCCCTAAACGTCATTTTTTGGCGCGAAAGCGCCTAGCATGTAACCATAGGAAAATGCTAGGCCAAACAAAATGTGTACTTCTTGGCTAGACCTTTATGATGGTATACCGAGTTCACCAAACATAGATCGTATGCAAAATTTACACCATCTAGAAGTTGACGTATCAACAACCCCCATTAGGGCCCACAAACCTTTTTCGTCACATCTTTTGGGGTTAGGTTTTTGGATGTTTAAGGTTTTCTCATTAATGATTTATGTTAAAATTACTTTTGAGCCTTGTTGTAAACATATTCTTGTGAATGCACATAGCCATCACATCTCTTCTCAAAGATAAGATACCATCTTTCTAGTGAGTTCAGTTCGCTCTGCATTTTATAGTTCCTGTACAATTCGTTCATTAATAAAAATTGTGTATTACTATATATCTATTTTTATTGCGATATCTTTGTGTCTTTCTTGTCACATTTCTGTGTTTCATTTAATTGCCTCATAAATTTGGATCAATGGTATCAAAGCAATCTTATCCTTGTCATTTCTTAGTGCATGTCCCGAATGAGGTCGGGGTATAGAGAGTTGAGTCTCGATCTAGTTTCTCTTGAGGAAAAACACTCTCTCCAACCCAAGTGGCCTCCCATAGTAGAAGAAAAGAGAGATGAGGGAGAAGGAGATCTTATCAAGTTGTTTCTCACGGAATCCCTTGCGTAACATAGGAAGAAGATGATGGATAATTTTTCCCAAATCCTTCGACGATTTCCAACAAAAATCGATGCATCTCATCAAGCGACCACTTTGGAGGTGCCACCCCCTTCAAGGTATAAGTTAATTTCGATATTCCCATATTTGAAGTTCAGATAGATGCAGATGCTTTGGAAAAGTGGTTAAATCTACTAGAAGGTTATTTCTTTGTCCAATTTTTTTCCAAATAGGGAAAATATCACCTTTGCACTCCTTAAGGTTGTCCTCCATGTCAAAGATTGGTGGGAGACTTACTGTGAGAAAAAATATGCAGAGGAATATGGAATATTTGGGGTCGAGCCCACGTGTGACTCTTTTATGGATACCATCAAGGAACAATATTACCATGTTGGAAACTATGATAACCAATACATGAGATGGACCACACTACATCAAGAGAGGGACCAAAAAGTGTCGGAGTTCGCATATACTTTCCATACTTTGCACACCAATATGGGTATCAAAGACTCTGAGAGACATCTGGTTCTAAAATATTGTGGGGTCTACATAGGTACATCCAAGTGGAAATGGAGTTTCTGTACATCTCACCATTGGGAGCTGCTTATCGATATGTTGTCAAAATCGAGTAGAAATTTAAGAAGTGGAATAAGAGGGAGTTGGGGTCTACAAATCTGCAACAACCGAAGTATGGAAAAGGGAACCCTAACTCACAGAACAACCAATATCAATATAACCAATCCAAGTTGTAGGAAAATAAGGGTAACATGAAGATGAAGAAGGACACTGGAAAGTGGTGTGAATTCCATAAAATCCCCTGGCATAACATTGATGAATTTCGTTTGAAAAATTAATTAGTGATCGAGTTGAAAGAAAAAGAGCCTAACCTTGACTCAGAATCTGATTTAGAAATAAATAAAAGGAACAGATCATTGACGCATAAGCCACTACTATCATCATGACCACAACAATCCAAGTAGAAGAACCAGAGGAGCCTGAGGAGGGGGACCGCCTCTTCCATTCATAGATGTGGGTGAAGGGTACCCCATTGCATTTCATTGTTGATAGTGGAAGTCAAAATGACCTAATCTTCATAGAGGTTTTCAAGTAGTTGGTTTGGTCAACAACACCACACCCACAACCATACAACATTGGGTGGCTTCACCATGGATGATATCTCTGCGTCAGCCAACACTGTCGCCTTTCCTCTGGAATCAAGCCCTTCAAGGATGAGGTACTCTGTGGTGTTTCCCCATTAGAAGTATGTGATGTTATTTTAGGCCAACCATATATGTGGAAGTGTCATGTTGTTTATGAGTCTCGACCCTGTAGTGCCATTGTTACTCTGGGGGGTTAGCTCTACAAAGTACCAAAGGTAGTTCTAACTATTGTCTTGACAAAATATTTTCACAAAGTAATCTCTCATATGGAATTTTTTAGCCTCTTCACGATCCTATATGAACGTGAACAGAAGGACACTACAACCACTATAGCCTTGGCTTAAGACCTTTCTATCTAGTAGAAGCAGGTCAACAAGATTGTAGAAGAGCACAGAGATATTCCTGCTTCACCTGCGAGGGTGCCTCCACACTACCCAATCAATATATATATATATATATATAAAATATCCCTTTAGATCTATTGGCCACAACCCTTTTCAGGTGTTCTTGGGGTTCCAACCATTAGCCCCCATTGATATAACTCTTCATGTTGCATCTTCACCGACAGAGTCCTCCCACACTCAGATCAAGGAAGATCATGTAGATATATTAGTTTAATGGATCCAAACCCTCCAACAATAGGTTCATGACATCCTTCAAAAATCTAATGCCAAGCAAAAACAAGACAACTTCTCAGCAAGGCAAGCAACTCACCAAGGTTCAGATTCATTAAAAGCTTCCCCATCTCCCATGGGAACTTGAAGCAATGGGGACCATTTCTTCCTAAGGTGGGAGGAATGACCCAGGTGGATATCAATGGCCACCCAACTATTCCAGTGGCTCAAAACATGGTTTTCCACCTTGGTATTTTTTCTACATTTTTTCAGATCTTGAACTTTTGGGGTTGTTTTGAGGCCCTAAATGACATTTGTTTTGGCACGACAACACGTAGCATGTATCCAAAGGAAAATGCTAGGCCAAACTGAACATGCACTTTTCAACTAGACCTTTTCGATAGTATACAAAGTGCCCCAAATGAAGATTGTATGCAAAATCTATGCCCTTAAGAGGTTGATGTATCAATTACCCCCATCGAGGCCCACAAACATTTTGGTGTTTCATATTTAGGGGTTATGGTTTTGTATGTTTAGGTTTTTCTCATTAATTCTTTAAGTTAAAAATTCCTTTTGAGACTCATTGTAAACATATTCTTGTGAATTCACATATCCATCGCATCTATTCTCAAAGATAAGCTACGACCAATATAGCGAGTTCAGTTCGTTCTATATTTTACAGTTCCTATGCATTTCGTTCATTAATAGAAATTGTGTATTACTACATCTCTGTGTTTCTTGCGATATCTCTATGTCTTTTGTGTGGTATTTCTGTGTTTCATTTCATTCCCTCATAAATCTGTATCAGACAGTGTCAAAATCCAAAGTGAAAGGAGAGGGGCTTGAATAATTGGAAGTAAATGATATCTAGGTTAGAGTGATAACATATTTGTAATATCTATGAGATTTGAGGGCTTGAGGGAACAATGGAAGATGAATTATAGCTCATGGACTACTCAAAGGACTCACTATTTGAAGACCAAATATTATACTCACCTTTATTTAGAGACTAAGTCCTCTATCATTGTGGGGTTTTTCTAGATAATCCTTTGTTGAATAATACCTTAGGAAAGTGGTTCAAGCATGGAGTGGATGTATTGTCTGGCAATCACTTACTAGAATATAGTCACGTTGGTTTCAAGGAGGATTAGACATATTCCAACAAACCCATTTTTCCTTCCATGTTGGAATTAGAGGGTGGATCCCTTATGAATGATCCAAGTGGATATTGGTGGCCACCCATCTATTCCACTAATTCAGAGTGGTTCCACATCTTAGCAGTTTTAACATGGTTTTTCAGGTCCCAAACTTCTGGGGTTGTTTTGAGGCCCTAAACAACATTTTTTGACATGGTAGCGCCCTATATATATCGGGTTGTTCAAAATGTGTACTTCTTGGATACACTTTTCCAATGGGTTACTGAGTGCCCCAAACAAAGATCATATGCAACAATAATGCCCTCGAGGAGTTGATGTATCAACTAACCACATTAGGGACCACAAACCTTTTGGTGTTTCATCTTCTAGGATT
>JZKD02S1551449.1:0-10409 GCA_000966675.3 Picea glauca
GACATCCCAAATCCTCCCCCCCCTCCCCAAAGTCGTGAAACCTACACAGAAGAAAGAGGAGACGGGGATGGGGACACCCCAATGCAGCTGGACGACAGAGATCTAGCGGGCATAGATCTAGAAAAGCTCGAGGAGGCCTTGAATCAAAAGGACCTGCAGACCCTTCCTGAAGAACAACTACGCAAGGTACATAAAGTATTTCTCAATTCCTCAGCAGGATCCACAGCACGCCTGGGTATAGCCACGGACACGAGTTCGGGCTCGAAAGAGTCCTCCGCGAGAACAAAAGAAGAGGGCGAAAAACAGCGCAACAACTTATCAAGGAGGCGGGCAATCTCATGATAAACTCAGGTCAGATCCACAAGCTTTCGGAGGGATACCTCCACCCAACACCACCCTCTTAATGATGAAGATCATCACCTGGAACATTAGAGGACTCAATGGTAGATCCAAACAAAGGATCCTCTGAGATTGTATTAAGGCAGAAAACCCAGACATTCTAATGTTACAGGAAACCAAATGCGCGGGAACAGAAGCTAAAACCATCTTCCAACATATCTGGAGAGAATGCAACTCCATATCAACAGACTCCACAGGAGCCTCAGGAGGTCTTGCTATCCTCTGGAACCCATCCAATATCACTATCAGCAAACCCTTTTCAACTGTAGGTACAATAACGGCTCACTTCGAGGTCATTGGCTCAAATCAGGAAGGAGCCATCACTAATGTCTACGGCCCCCACAGCCAACAGGACAAAGACAAAGTCATGGAGTGGCTCAAACTAATCAAGACTCTGGTGACAACTTAAAACTGGATCTTAGGAGGCGACTTCAATATGATCCTGTCGCTGGAGGAAAAAACAGGAGGCACCAAGAAACTTGAGCAAGACAGTGGTAAGTTCAAAACTCTCATTGATCATCTAAAGTTAGTCGATATAGAAAATAGCAATGGCACCTTCACCTGGTCCAATCGCAGATCAGGCAATCAACACATTGCTTGTCGACTGGACCGCTTCCTAGTCCCTGAGGAACTAATGGAGACAGGCTCTTATCTGGAAAGCCTTATTCTACCAAAATCCGGCTCAGACCACTGGCCTCTTGCTCTTAATTTAGACATGGGAGAAACACCCAAGTACAAGCCCTTTCGCTTTGAAAAATTATGGCTCTCACACCCGGATTTCCATCAGCTAGCAAAATCCCGGTGGGCATAGGCGGAAATAGATCACGGCACCAGCATGTATAAATTCCAGCAGCGCCTCAAAAAATTTAAGCAGTTGTTGAAACAATGGAACAAGAACAACTTTGGAAACATACTCCAAAGCATACAGGACATAGAGAGCAAGCTAGTGGAGATACAAAAAACTTTCATTTCAGGATCCAGGACTACTGAACTAATGAGAGAGGAGGCGAAGCTCCAAGAGCAATTAGAAGAGAGAAGAAAGCAAGAAGATGTTCTATGGAAACAAAAATCCAGAGTACAATGGCTCAAGGAAGGGGAAAAGAACACAAAATTCTTCCACAGAGCTATGATGCACCGTCGCCACGTCAACAAAATCACCCACTTAGAGGACAGCCAGGGCAACCCAGTCAGAGAACACTCTCAAATTAAGGCTGAGCTGATCAACTACTACCAGGACCTTCTAAAGAAAACCAAGGAGTATAGAACGGCAGCCATCCAAAGAGTCACCAGACACATACCCTCGCTGGTAACCTCCGAGCAAAACGCCGCTCTAACACGGCCCATCACCCAAGAGGAAGTGGATCAAGTAGTAAAAGCTATGCCTCTGGGAAAGGCCCCCGGCCCGAATGGGTTCACTACTGATTTTTTGCACCACTACTGGGACCTGGTCAAGAAAGAAGTATGGGAGGTAGTATAGGAATCGAGAGCATCAGGCCTAGTCCTACCAGCTCTCAACACCACCTTTCTCACCCTCATTCCGAAAGAAGAACGAGTCACAAACCCTAAAAAGTTCAGACCCATCGCCCTCTACAATGTTATCTACAAAATCATAACGAAGGTGGTAGCCAATCGATTCAAACCTATTTTGACACACGTCATCTCCAAGGAACAAGCAGGGTACGTAGAAGGCAGACAAATCATGGATAGTGTC
Source organism: Picea glauca (assembly GCA_000966675.3). Classification (NCBI taxonomy): domain Eukaryota; kingdom Viridiplantae; phylum Streptophyta; class Pinopsida; order Pinales; family Pinaceae; genus Picea; species Picea glauca. Next base: position 2,111 of record JZKD02S1551449.1, read on the forward strand.
ATCCTGGCTCACGAGGTCATCCACTCCCTCAAGACTTCAAGGACCCCAGGTATGTTAATCAAACTTGACCTTTCAAAAGCTTTCGACAGAGCCAACTGGCAGTACCTTCGAGCTGTCTTAGAATCTTTTGGATTCGATCAGTGTTGGGTGAACTGGATCCTAAATCTCACCTCCTCAGCCTTCTTCTCCATCCTAGTGAATGGGGTTCCGTCCAGGCCTTTTTCACCTTCCAGGGGCATCAGGCAAGGGGACCCCCTCTCACCCTTCTTGTTTGTACTTATGGCGGAAGTCCTGGGACATTACATTAAGGCAGCAGTCACCGACGGCTCTCTCAGAGGCTTGCCCCTGCACAACATTCAGCCAGTGCCCTCTCATAGTCAATTTGTTGATGACACCCTCCTTATGAACTCCCCAACGGTCCAGGAGGCCAACCAGCTTAACTCTATCCTCTCTGACTTCACTGAAGCCTCAGGCATGTCCCTCAACTTAGACAAATCCAAACTCTACTTTTTTAACACACCGGCTTCTGTTCAAATCCACATTTCCAGACTTCTAGGAATACCCAAGAGCTCCCTTCCGTCCAACTATTTAGGAGTTCCCCTCACGGGCGCGGCTGCCAGATCCATTTCCTGGGACAGCCTTCTCCTTTCCATCTCCAACAGGCTAAGCAATTGGACCTTCAGACCCCTCAACATTGCTTCTCGGTTGGTCCTCCTCAAGTCCGTCTTGCAAGCCCTACCTACTTACCTCTTCACCGCCCTTACTGCTCCTAAACAAGTTATCAGAGCCATCAGAAACCTCCAGCGAAACTTCCTCTGGCATGGTCACCAACCTAACAAGAAATGGGCTCTAGTAAACTGGGACAGACTCTGTACACCAAAAAGCCTAGGAGGATTGGGACTCCGGGATCTAGGGAAACTCAATCAAGTAATGGGAGCCAAAATCTGGTGGCGATGGCTAAAAACCCCAACAACCGCCTAGGCACAAATGTGGAAGCAAAAGTACGCCCCCCTTACACCAGATAATCAGCTAATTAGGCACAATAACCGAATTCAGGGTTCCAATATCTGGAACACAGCCTGGCAAAATCGCACGCTGGTTCAAAATCATGCCTTTTGGGAAGTCTGAAACAGAGAAAGCGCCATGTTCTGGCAAGACTCATGGCAGCAATTCAAACCCCTGAACGAAATGGAGGAGCTATCCAATCTCAAAAGAGCTCTCAATCAGGATACCTCCCTAAGGGTAAAGGACCTCTAGAAACCTCAAGAACAAAGGCATTAATGGCGCCAATGGAAAGTCTCCAATCAGGATCTCGGAGTCCCAGAGAATCTCAATCTGCAAAACTGGCAATTTCAAGCTAACCGCCGGAAAATACCCAAAAGAGAAGGGTCGGACATCCTTAGATGGGGGTATTCCACAGCTTTCTCAATAAAAGAAGTTTACTTCCTACAGGGCAATCACCGGGATAAAAACAAGGAGCCCATATGGAGCAAACTACGGAACCCCATTCTTTGGCCCAAGGTTTCAACCTTCCTGTGGCTGGTGGTACACAACCGAGCCCTAACCTGGGACAACCTCAGGAAAAGAGGCTTCATTGGACCATCTCTCTGCGTTCTCTGCCACCAGCAAGAGGAAACCAAAGAACATCTCTTCAATGGCTGCCACTTCAGCCAACAAATTTGGGACCAAGGAGCGCAAATAATGCGCAAATCCAACCAACATCGAAGCAGCATCAATGACACAATTGAGAACTGGGACTCTATCACTTACAACAATCCCCTTCTGAATCACATCTAGCAGCTTCTCCCAGGATTCATTCTCTAGCAAATCTGGAAGGAACGAAACAAAAGAATCTTCTACACCCAAGCTTCCACGTTGAATGCCACCTGGGAGAAAATAAGCTCACTAATCAAGGAAATTATCAGAAGTAAATCATGGAAAGAAGAGGACCTTAACTGCAACCCAGAGGAACAGTGCATTCTTCAAAGCTGGCAGCCCATTCTAATCAATCAACCAGCACCAAGGACGCACAAGCACCAACAGACTAGTCTAACCACCTGGTCCCCCCCTCTCGCAAATTTCATAAAGATAAACTTTGATGGGGCTTCCAAAGGCAACCCGGGACCAGCGGGATATGGAGCAGTACTCAGAAATTCAAATGGCAAGATCCTTTGTCTAGTTGCTAGCTTTCTAGGGGAAACAACCAACAATGTGGCAGAGCTAACAGGATTATTGAGGGGTCTCCAAACAGCTATTGACAAATATCACCACAAGATTATCTTGGAGGGGGACTCTCAAATTGTCATCAAGTTAATCACCAAGATTCTTCATGGAGGCAATCCTTCAAAAATCTCACCAAGTTGGCGACTCTCTGGATTGCTAGAGGACTTTACCAGCCTCCTCCAACCCAATCTCAGCATCATACCCTCCCACGTGAAGCGGGATGCAAACAGGACAGCAGATTGCCTAGCAAATGAAGGAGTCGAAATGGAAACCAAACACTTCTGTTGGGAGGCCCACATCTCGGAAGACTCAGACATCTCCACTCGGTGCCAAACCTTAGCCACCAGAGATCTACAACCCCCGAATGGGGTGCCACGTCGCAAAGCGGAGCCACGCGGGACAACGTCAGGATGCAACATTAATACATCCACCGGCGACCATCCCCTCAGCCATTAACCAAGTATGAATCCGTGCAGCCAAATCCAAGCAATGAGCCCCTTCCCGCAAGTGATCGATACAATGCACCAACACACTCAGCAGCAAGCCTTAATGGCCATGGCGGTCGCGGTTGTCCTCCTCCTTATCACCCACCTTGATAGAATTGAGTGACATTCGCCCATCACAGCGTCGAGTGCAGAGTTAATTTTAGCAGAGCGGCAGTTTGGGGACCCTTTGAAGCTCTAGAGCAGCGCCTTCCACCAGCAAGGAACCCTGGTCATCTCCAGGGTCTCCACCATGCCCAGAGCACGAGGTAAGCCGCGTAGGGGTGCCGCTTGGTACACAGTCGAATCTCGCCACCAGAGACAGAAGAAATTCGAGCAAGCGTTAGCCATGGCGTCCTTCCGAAGGCGTAGGAAACCACGAACGCCTCCAATGGCATACGTGGAAGAGATCACCTTGGAAGACGCCATGCAAAGCTATCCCAAGCTCCCTCTGTTCACAGTCCCAGACAATTGGAATCCACCCACTGCTTTTGGCACAAATGACAAGCTTCCGCCTTCGGGCAAACCGCTTGGTTCTAGTGCCAATAGCCCAGCAGAGAATATTACCCCCTGCCATGTTGAAGAAGAGACCCCGTCCCGCACAAAGGGAAGCCGAGATTCACCCCCCGGTGCACCTATGGAGGCGGCGACCCAGCTTTCCAACCGTCCCGCACAAAGGGAAGCCGAGATTCACCCCCCGGTGCACCTATGGAGGCGGCGACCCAGCTTTCCAACCGACTGGCACATGCAAGTGAGGGAGCAACAGGGCCCATTCCCTCAGCCTCCGTCGACAGCTACTGGCAGGACCAGCACCCCTTCACCAATTCGAGATACCTTGCTCTCATCTTCGATATGCGAAGTCTGTTGGACGACCAAATCTTTCGCATCACCCGAATCGATCAACGACTCGACATGTTGTTCGCTGCTCATTCCAGGACTCTTCCTAAACGGCAATGCCCAACGTGCGTGCAAGCTTACGCGTTTCCAGTAGGATGGTGAAAGCACGGGGACGGGGACGAGCTGACCAGAGAAGATGTTCAATGATGTTCTTGGTTAGAAATTTTTTTCTGTTTCCGAACCAGGGTTTCGCCCAGTTAGATCTTAACTATTTTGCAACTAGTTTTTTGGCATACGGTTTAAACTTAATGGTTGGAAGTCTTGGTTTCCTTCGGGCAGGACGGTACTCTGATAGTCTTGTTTGCTGGGAAACAAATGGCACAGGATGCCCAGCTGTCTCGGTTTCCTGTTTAGGCGGGACAGCTGGCATCGCAAACAGTTATTGTAACTTGATAATGATAATATAACAGGTTCTATCCTTTTTTACTTAAAAAAAAAAAACAAGAGAATAGCTGCAATCCAATATGAGGCCATTTCACAAGAAATAGCATACAAAAACCAACAAATCAAAAACTTGAGAAAGAATTCCCACAATGAAGCAACTTACAACTACATATTCTACTAATCTTTGTAGTGTTACAAATGCCAGCAAGAAATAACTTGGGAAAAAACAGAATAGTGAGTGTGTGATAAGAACACAAATAATTTTTAAACTTCTATACTTAAAGCCTGCATAAGTAATATGAACAAATCACAATACTAACATATTTCTTACAAACTTTAAAAATTTATAGGAAAATGTATCCTACAGGAAACTTAGAAGTTAATTCCAATGAACATAGCATTTCATCATCAATGTGAAGCTCCTCAAGCTCCAACCACTGAATATCCTTCTCCTCTTCTTTAGCCTTAAGTAACTCCCTCTCTACTATGTCATAAGGGTTTTCTTCAGTCCGATCAGCTGATTCATGCTCACGTTCACCAGTCACATCTTCACAAGTCCCTGGATCAAACTCACCCGTTACACACATCAATCTACCCATTCTTTCCGCTAGTCTTGGAATTTCCTGCAGCTGCATTTATCCACCAACAAAATAGCATATAATAGTCAATAGTGCATATAGGAACTTAAAAACAGAACATGTTACATGATTGATGACATCATAGTCCAAGTCTTGACTAAGGTATATTTGCAAAAAAGAAAATAGCTTTTAAACAGTCCAATGATATATATTATCACTATAAAAATAATCTTTCCAGAGCAGATTTTGAGGCAATATTTATAGAAGCGGAAAAAAACAATATGCATGGTTAGATGATCTTAAAACAAATCAATAATATGATACAATCAAAACAGGGAAAACTGAGCACCCAGTCTACCCTTTCTCCCAAAATTGTGCACCCTTTCTTGTACTTGATTCTCATACAATCAGCCTCATTGGGACAAGCTGTTGATCTTTGCCAGGAAGATCTTGAACAATGTGTCAAAACCCTCCAAGCAAGCCATTGAATAATATGGAACTCCCCACTTATGATTTGAACAAAAATCCAAGTTGGTCAGATTAAAAGAACTAAAGAATGCTCATCAACATTTTGTTTACTTCAGTTGTTAAATAATGCCTTGCCCAACTGATGCTGTTTAAGCCTTCGTCAAATATTTCCATCTCATTGTGATCATCTTGAAACCATATATTTGTTCTCTCCTAATAATAAGGGCTCTGTATAAAATATTTGAAAGCGATATTACAGGCTACAACATACGAAAAGATATTACAACATACTGAAGCTCAAGAATATTACAAGTCCGCCTACATGCTCTGAATGTAGCAATCCAGGGCRCAGCATCAAAAGGTCAAATCAAGGTCAAACAAGCATCAAAGGACAGAATAAACATGGAAAATCACCTTGGACCAATTTGTGGCAAAATCTGTAATGGCATGCATTTACAAGCAGCAARTGAACTTAGATTTCAGGCAGGGTGGCTTAGACYAGTTGCAACGTCACTTATCATGACGTGGGTTGATCCAAGCAGGGATTAGGTTYACTAAYGGATTTCTGCATCAGCCAGGAGTCAGCTCARCCAATTTTGAAAGCTCATTTTGATATAAAAAGCACATTAGCTTCTACAGTCTACCATTCTCCTCTTCATTTTTCCATCCWTCCTCTATTGTCGAACTCGGTTTCCTCCTGAGCAGCTCACTGGAGTTTCCTTCAGCTAGTTTTTYTTTTGKGTGGAAAATGTTGGAGTATCCTTYRGTTCATATTGCAATTATGAGGGCTTATATCATATCACATTATATTTTTCAGCACTTTCCACACTTTTCAACTAATTCAGCCACTTGTGGAGTAAGTTTGCCTCCTCTATGTTARATTTTAAGGGTAAAACAGTASRGTAGCTAGAAACAGAAATTYTTAAAWATTTTCACATCAATAGCTACYGTAATTTATGACCAGCAAAGCATAATAAAATTCTGATGCATAACCTAACAGTAATATTGAACACAGATCTGAATATTACCTTAGCTGTAATAAAGAACAAAGGTACCTGATTTGCTGCTGTTACCTTCCTCCAATGTATGCTCAGAAAAGTTTAGAAAAATCATACMTCAAACCCTCAGGGTAGATCTCCTCATGGACATGGGAATAAAGCCAAGAAGGACTCTTAGATTGATAGGCAAAAATCAGAACTCAACAAGCTGGAGAAACCACAGTCAAAACAGTTCAAAACACTATCGAAACTAGGGCTAGAAAAGAAAAGCTGTGGAGTAAGTTTGCCTCCTCTATGTTAGATTTTAAGGGTAAAACAGTAGGGTAGCTAGAAACAGAAATTCTTAAAAATTTTCACATCAATAGCTACTGTAATTTGTGACCAGCAAAGCATAATATAATTCTGATGCATAACATAACAGTATTATTGAACACAGATCTGAATATTACCTTAGCTGTAATAAAGAACAAAGGTACCTGATTTGCTGCTGTTATCTTCCTCCATTGTATGCTCAGAAAAGCTTAGAAAAATCATACATCAAACCCTCGGGGTAGATCTCCTCATGGACATGGGAATAAAGCCAAGAAGGACTCTTAGATTGATAGGCAAAAATCAGAACTCAACAAGCTGGAGAAACCACAGTCAAAACAGTCCAAACTACTGTCCAAACTAGGGCTAGAAAAGCAAAGCTATATTCAGTCCAACACAGGTGCCTTCTTCAAGCTGATGCAAATATCAGCAGTCTAAAAAATCAGCCCTGATGCTTAGACACAAGGCAGCACAGCATAAATACAGGGGTGGCACCCACTGAAATGCCAAGGGCTGTACCAGTAAACACAGGGGTGGCACCTGCTGAAATACTAAGGGCTGTAACAGCAAACGCAGGGGTGGCACCTGCTGAAATATTAAGTGCTGTAACAGCAGACCAACAAGGGCAGCATCAGCAAAATATCAAGGGTGGCACCCAGCAGGTCAACGGCATCAACGGCAAGCACAAAAAAAAACCCACGGCAAGCTGGAGCAACCAAGAACAAGCAAGGGAAGACACCACTAGTCCAGCGGCAAGCTCAGAAGATGAAACGGCTAGCAGGGAAGACCCACAGCAGGGAGAAAAACATCAACAGTCCACACTTAAAAATTCTGCTAGCAGAGATAGACCAATAGCAGGCTGGCACGCATAAGAGAGACCTGAGAAAGACCTTATAAACCTAACAAGAAGAGCCGCAGCAAACCTCAGTCTCAACGTCAACTTGGAGGAGGAGATCATATGAGAATGAGGGAGAGGCTACTTCTTTAAATAGATGAGGTAGGTAAGGTAGGGCTAACCTATTAGTCCACTTACCATAGCTTTAGGGTTAGGCTAACCCTTTTAAAAATAATAAATAATAATTTACCAATTAAAAACATCAAATGGTAAAGTCAATAATAAATTAAATCAAATGAGGAGGGTTTCAAAAACAAGAGTGGCCAGCTTTCTTTAGGAGAAAGTAAAGTTCAATAAAATTGAACCAACGCATGAACATAAATTTTGGGAGGCATAACTCAAGCAAGGGGTTTCAACAATTAACAATAAGACAAAGTCAAAGGTCAAGTCCTTTAATGGAAGTTTGTCCACAAGAGTCCCACGATATAGATTATAAGTTTTTTATCATCCCAGCATACGAGGAAGGGCAATGATGTGATCATGCCTTTCTTCTTAACTGCTCCTAGGTCACATGGACCATCCCAGGAGAGAAGAAAGTCACACATCATCTCGGCTTGGTACTTAGACCAAGAATCTGCCTGGTCCCAAACCAAGATACCCCAGAACACATCTAGGGGCCCTAGATCACAACTAGGGTCTTAACCACCAAGGTACACAACCAAAGATCAATCCAAGCGCTCAGCAGGGATTCCCTAGAACACATCCAGGCGCCCTAGAACACATCTAGGGACTTATATCATCAAATTGATTGGTCCCTGACCAAGAACCCCAGCGATACACCAGGCGCCCAACTAGGGTCTTTTGCCATGGCTCTAACTGTTTGGTCCCAGACCAAGAACCCCAAGAGTGTAATGGGGGCCTAGATCACAGCTAGGGTCTTTGCCATCCTAGGATGAGGAGTTGACCTACTGTTACTATTTGTGTTGTTCAGTGATTTTCAGTTGCCCAAAAGAGACTTGTGCCTCCTAAAATTAACCAAAAGCTAGTGCACTGTCATGGGGATCAATCAGACTGTCATCAAATAATCACAACCATGCCTCCATGCAATTATTAGTACCATTTTTC
>JZKD02S1551460.1:0-10409 GCA_000966675.3 Picea glauca
GGTTCTGCGAATATGAAAGGTATGATGGAGGTCATTTTTTTTAGGTGGTGATTCAACAATCATAATCATAGGATGAGGAACGAGGAAAAGTCAATTTGAGGCTCATATATGGAAGGATTAGAAAACTGTCTAGTGTTCTTCAGATCCCAGGTTTGGCTAGAAATTTGATTTATGTCAACAAAATGGACGATGCAAGGGTAAAAACAATATTTGAAAAGGAAACCTACATGATGGTTCAAGGAGCAATGGTGTTTCTGAAGGAAGTTTGATTTGGAACTCTATATAAGTTGCAAGGAAGCACTATTAGTGATGGGTGTAATAGTTCCATTGTTCCTGATATTAGATTTGAATAATAAAGAACTCCTACAATCTCTAGAGAAAAGTTATGCTGTGGAATCAAAGACTAGGGCATATCGGAGAGAAACGTCTTTGACTACTACACGGTAAAGGTATGGTTGAAGGTATGTCTAAATTCTCTCTGGATTTTGATTTATGTGAACATTGTCTATATGGGAAGCAAAATAGGGTAAGATTCCCCTCTGGTGCAACGAGGGAAGAAGGAATTTTACAACTAGTTCACAATGATGTTTTTGGACCTATTTCGGTCCCATCATTGGGAAAATATGTGTACTATGTCTCATTTATAGATGAATTCTCAAGGAATACTTGGATATATTTCCTCAGGAATGAATCTGAAGTGTTTGATAGGTTTAAAGAGTTTAAGGCTCTTGTTGAGAATCAAACAGAGAAAATAATTAAGGTGTTGAGGACAGATAATGGTAGATATTTCTACGAGAATGAATTTGAAGAATTATGTAAGAAGTGTGGTATAGCGAGGTAAAATTGATGGAAATATCCGACAATACTGAGAGGGGGGGGTGAATTAGTATTGTCTACTTTTTATTTTTATCTTCATCCATATTAAGCACACATATTAATTATTCAATTAAGAAATATATGATGAACAACAAACCCTTATGAACACAAGATTTTATCGTGGAACCTAACAAGGAAAACTACCAACTCTTTTCTCATTAATAAAAATTTCTTTTACAAAACTGTTTTGAAGCTACAACCTGATGGAGAGACATTCCCCAAGTTTCTTCAGCTACAACTGAAATAATGTTTCCACACCCCATTTACTAGATACAAATTGAAGGATGCACCCACACCCTCATTCACCAGAAACAATTGGTAGGAGGCTTCAACCCCCTATTTAGTCAGCTACGACTGACAAGGAAGCATCAAATCCCTCTGTTCACCAGCGCCAACTGGTAGGAGGCTTCGACCCCCAATTTAGTCAGCTACAACTGACAAGGAAGCACCAACTCCCCTGTAGGCTCAAAACTGCCCTTGCACCACCGAACCACCCTTAGATTATAATGTAATTCACTCTCTTCTGTACTTTACTGAATTTGACTCATGCAACCATTGTTGTATTTCTACTTGTCTGTTGCAACCTTTACTTGTATGGTCTTTTGTATCAAGTACTGGATTGCATAACTGTTGCTCTGTCTTCTTTTGTTCTTGATCTTCAATAAGACATTGACAGACACCTTAGAACATACTATTCTTCATCTTCGACTCCGCTCCTATTCCCGATCTTCTAATATGAATCATAGAGACACATTCTTCTCACCACTTTTTCTCGTTTATATAATCTTGAAACAGGTGTGAAATTAAAAACATCGTGTCCCTATATTTGAACCATTGTACCTTTTCATTTAAAATGATAATCTTAACTTCAATTAATATCACTTTTTCTTTTTCATTCTTTATTCATATTTTCATGATTTATTCTCTTTTAATCATGACTGTGTATCGGTTCATTATACCGTGAAGGTTTTTCATAAATTGATGACAGCCATTGATCAATTTAATCCTTTATACTCGATATCAAATATCTTTTACTTCACATAGACCAATTTCGTGGAGGTGCTTCCTTCAAACCATTTCATATAACCGTGCATCACAGAACCATGAGATTTACCAAATAAACAACTTACATTCTCTTCCTTTAAAATCTCTAGACCATATGACCGACGGTGGTGAACTCACGTTAGATGTGACGAGTGCATGAGCGCTTTATTAAATAAACAATCACGATTCGTTCTCTAATGGGATGAATGGCTGATGGAGTTTCAACATTTTTCCCATCAGGTCTTTGTGACTCACAACAGTAAAATCTCCCAAAATGATATCACCGGTACAATTGGATGACTCACATTTAAAGTTGTGGAGATAGATCAACGATCATCTTTAATATTACACTCATCCTTTTACTATTGAATCTGACGGCTATGATTTAATCATGTATCTAGATAGATGGCTGACGAGATTTCAACACTTCCACCTTCAGGACCTTGAGACACTGCTCCTTACAAAACTCTCAGTTGCGATATCCCCGATACAATCAGACAGTTCACGTCTCTTCCATGAAAGAGATCAATGGTCCACTTTAAACCTTAATCTGATCCCTTCTTTTCTTAATTGAATGACTGTGTCTTAATCAGGCGTTGAGATGTGTGGTTGTCGGGATTTCAACGTTTTTCCTTCGAATATTCGTGACCTACAAAATTTCAAATCCCGGTGATTTTAAATCACCCGACGTGTGTCCCTTTCAATGTTTCAGCATTCAAGACTTTCGGACACTAGAGTTTTTGATTACAATGGAAAAATCCAAAGTGAGACTCCTGGGGGTGACATAAATGCTTACGTCACTTGATGACGTGTCACAATCCTATTATATGTCATGTGTCATTCATATACATGATATATACATGCCTGTAATGCCATATCAACTTGACACTTGTCATTTTCTGAGTATGCCATGTGTCCTTAGCTAACGTGGTCTGTTGTGTCATTTTTCCTTGGTTCAATACAACGACCCTCCAACGTTTTCCAGATCTGATGGCCCATAATTTCTATTTCAATTTCTCACTTCAGAATTCTCGTGATTAAGGGTATCGACACTCCATGTCCTGATCACCGAAATAGAGTTTAGTTGCACTAGCTCCTCCCCTTCTTGTGACCACGGGTTATGACCTAGGGATGAGTGTTCCGCATTTTGGGATTCTGAACAAATCTCGTCATTGTTTCTCTGAATCACGAATCCCCGAATTCATTGATCTAGTGCCATGTGCTCGCCTTAATATCTGATGGCTAGGATCTCTTTGCAACCTCGCATATTGCGAGTTCCAACAACACTTACGTTTGACTTTTCCATTCTTCAATTCAGTGAAATGATGACCCTTCACCACGTGCCATCCTTGACAACTGATGGTCACGATTCTTTAAGAATGATCAATGACTATGATCCTTTTGGTAAAATCAATGAATGCGATCTTTTCGCAACGATCAACGACTATGATATTTTCAGAACAATCAATGGCTGTGATCTTTTTAGATGATCTGATGATCGAGAATGACTTCACAAATTGTGACTTCACAAGTTCATTTCCTGTTTGATCGATGACTCATATTAGTCCTCAAACCAATGGTCTGGATCTAATCGCAATTTCACATTTCATTATTTCAGAGGTTAGAGCAACTCCCTTCTTCCGACTCTTGATTTCCCGATATTTGATATTCCACTCTCATTGGATCAACGACCCACGTTTCTCTAAACTTGACGGTCACGATGCTTTTACGATTATCAAGATCATGGTCAAATTCTTGATCAAATAGCTACTGAGCTTCTCACTCTGATCGAGCGATTGTTGAAGCCTCTCATCATTTCTGTGCATTGATCAACCGTTGATTTTTTCAGTGATCTTGACGACATCTCTACAATTTGTTCTTCCTCCAGGGATTGTTGATCAATGAATCATTGTTGATCCTATCGTGATAAACAATAGACACAAAATACTTATGTAATTCTAAGTTTTGATCTTCATACAATTCGCTTTTGTTGTTCGCTCCTCCTCATGATCTTGCGTTGTCTATCTCTCCACACAGTTTGACATCTTCCGTTGACTGATATAGCTGTAGACAGTTTTGATATTTCAACTGATTGTTCTATCTTTCTCCTGATATTTCATTTATCGATCTCTGCATTCACTATCTTCTTGTTGACTGATATATTGTTGACATTAATGAAAATTTCATCTGTCATTTAACAACAGATCATCACTTCAAATGTTGACACCAATGACAATCTCATCTAATATACTTCATCATTATATTATCACTTCGACTATTGATATCAATGACAATATTTCCAACAATATCCCCCTTTGTCATTGAGGGAAACACACTAACTTCATATACAAAACTCCCCCTATGTTGATTCTTTCCTCTTATGAAGTTTTTCTTTTATGAAGTTTCTCTCCCCCTTTGACATCAATGGAAAAGGGTTTATTCTCCTATGATCTGTCTATATAAGTACTTGTCTGACCACTGATAACTTGTCCTGCAATCATGCTTTTTCTGTCGCAATTGAATGACTCCCGCTGTCAATATGCTCTCTCTTTTTTTCTAACTACTCTCTGCATTTGTTTTTGAAAAGGTAGATCTTCCTGACAAGGTTTCTTCCCCTTTTAATTTTCTAATTTTTCTCCCCCTTTGTTTCTAAAAGGGTAAGTTTTTTTGACAAGGTTTTTCTCTTGTTATTTGTGTAGGATGCCATTTTCCTCATTTTGTACATCAGAATGTTGCTTCTGCATATGACGATGTCTTACTGGAACACTACAAATTGTAGCTCATTTTATTCAAAAAACTCTTGGATTTGCTAATTGATTCTCATCGATCTCTAACTAAGATACCAATTGTTTTTATATCAACCATCATGACATCTTCACTCTCAACAATCTTATGTAACCTAAGATTGTAGCATCTGTATGTTTTCTTGGTAGAAGCATATCCAATAAGGATACCTTCGTCAGATCTAGCATCACATTTTTGAAATTCTAATATTCCTTTTGATGTAATCCTTCCTTCCAAATACCTTGAGGTATTTTACCAAATGAGCTCTTCGAAAACAGGGTTCACAAGGAGTTTTACTACTATTAATCATGATCTAACCTCTATTCAATATGACTACTGATGTGCTTACAACTTACCTCCATTATCAAATTATAATTGATGGAATATCCATTAGATAATTTTCTTCATTGAGCATAGTCTTTACAACTTTNATGGGATGAATGGCTGATGGAGTTTCAACATTTTTCCCATCAGGTCTTTGTGACTCACAACAGTAAAATCTCCCAAAATGATATCACCGGTACAATTGGATGACTCACATTTAAAGTTGTGGAGATAGATCAACGATCATCTTTAATATTACACTCATCCTTTTACTATTGAATCTGACGGCTATGATTTAATCATGTATCTAGATAGATGGCTGACGAGATTTCAACACTTCCACCTTCAGGACCTTGAGACACTGCTCCTTACAAAACTCTCAGTTGCGATATCCCCGATACAATCAGACAGTTCACGTCTCTTCCATGAAAGAGATCAATGGTCCACTTTAAACCTTAATCTGATCCCTTCTTTTCTTAATTGAATGACTGTGTCTTAATCAGGCGTTGAGATGTGTGGTTGTCGGGATTTCAACGTTTTTCCTTCGAATATTCGTGACCTACAAAATTTCAAATCCCGGTGATTTTAAATCACCCGACGTGTGTCCCTTTCAATGTTTCAGCATTCAAGACTTTCGGACACTAGAGTTTTTGATTACAATGGAAAAATCCAAAGTGAGACTCCTGGGGGTGACATAAATGCTTACGTCACTTGATGACGTGTCACAATCCTATTATATGTCATGTGTCATTCATATACATGATATATACATGCCTGTAATGCCATATCAACTTGACACTTGTCATTTTCTGAGTATGCCATGTGTCCTTAGCTAACGTGGTCTGTTGTGTCATTTTTCCTTGGTTCAATACAACGACCCTCCAACGTTTTCCAGATCTGATGGCCCATAATTTCTATTTCAATTTCTCACTTCAGAATTCTCGTGATTAAGGGTATCGACACTCCATGTCCTGATCACCGAAATAGAGTTTAGTTGCACTAGCTCCTCCCCTTCTTGTGACCACGGGTTATGACCTAGGGATGAGTGTTCCGCATTTTGGGATTCTGAACAAATCTCGTCATTGTTTCTCTGAATCACGAATCCCCGAATTCATTGATCTAGTGCCATGTGCTCGCCTTAATATCTGATGGCTAGGATCTCTTTGCAACCTCGCATATTGCGAGTTCCAACAACACTTACGTTTGACTTTTCCATTCTTCAATTCAGTGAAATGATGACCCTTCACCACGTGCCATCCTTGACAACTGATGGTCACGATTCTTTAAGAATGATCAATGACTATGATCCTTTTGGTAAAATCAATGAATGCGATCTTTTCGCAACGATCAACGACTATGATATTTTCAGAACAATCAATGGCTGTGATCTTTTTAGATGATCTGATGATCGAGAATGACTTCACAAATTGTGACTTCACAAGTTCATTTCCTGTTTGATCGATGACTCATATTAGTCCTCAAACCAATGGTCTGGATCTAATCGCAATTTCACATTTCATTATTTCAGAGGTTAGAGCAACTCCCTTCTTCCGACTCTTGATTTCCCGATATTTGATATTCCACTCTCATTGGATCAACGACCCACGTTTCTCTAAACTTGACGGTCACGATGCTTTTACGATTATCAAGATCATGGTCAAATTCTTGATCAAATAGCTACTGAGCTTCTCACTCTGATCGAGCGATTGTTGAAGCCTCTCATCATTTCTGTGCATTGATCAACCGTTGATTTTTTCAGTGATCTTGACGACATCTCTACAATTTGTTCTTCCTCCAGGGATTGTTGATCAATGAATCATTGTTGATCCTATCGTGATAAACAATAGACACAAAATACTTATGTAATTCTAAGTTTTGATCTTCATACAATTCGCTTTTGTTGTTCGCTCCTCCTCATGATCTTGCGTTGTCTATCTCTCCACACAGTTTGACATCTTCTGTTGACTGATATACCTGTAGACAGTTTTGATATTTCAACTGACTGTTCTATCTTTCTCCTGATATTTCATTTATCGATCTTTGCATTCACTATCTTCTTGTTGACTGATATATTGTTGACATTAATGAAAATTTCATCTGTCATTTAACAACAGATCATCACTTCAACTGTTGACACCAATGACAATCTCATCTAATATACTTCATCATTATATCATCACTTCGACTGTTGATATCAATGACAATATTTCCAACAATCTCCCCCTTTGTCATTGAGGGAAACACACTAACTTCATATACAAAACTCCCCCTATGTTGATTCTTTCCTCTTATAAAGTTTTCCTTTTATGAAGTTTCTCTCCCCCTTTGACATCAATGGAAAAGGGTTTATTCTCCTATGATCTTTCTATATAAGTACTTGTCTGACCACTGATAACTTGTCCTGCAATCATCCTTTTTCTGTCGCAATTGAATGACTCCCGCTGTCAATATGCTCTCTCTTTTCTTCTGACTACTCTCCCCATTTGTTTTTGAAAAGGTAGATCTTCCTGACAAGGTGTCTTCCCCTTTTAATTTTCTAATTTTTCTCCCCCTTTGTTTCTAAAAGGGTAAGTTTTTTTGACAAGGTTTTTCTCTTGTTATTTGTGCAGGATGCCATTTTCCTCATTTTGTACATCAGAATGTTGCTTCTGCATATGACGATGTCTTACTGGAACACTACAAATTGTAGCTCATTTTATTCAAACAACTCTTGGATTTACTAATTGATTCTCATCGATCTCTAACTAAGATACCAATTGTTTTTATATCAACCATCATGACATCTTCACTCTCAACAATCTTATGTAACCTAAGATTGTAGCATCTATATGTTTTTTTGGTAGAAGCATATCCAATAAGGATACCTTCGTTATATCTAGCATCACATTTTTGAAATTCTAATATTCCTTTTGATGTAATCCTTAATTCCAAATACCTTGAGGTATTTTACGAAATGAGCTCTTCCAAAACAGGGTTCACAAGGAGTTTTACTACTATTAATCATGATCTAACCTCTATTCAATATGACTACTGATGTGCTTACAACTTACCTCCATTATCAAATTATAATTGATGGAATATCCATTAGATAATTTTCTTCATTGAGCATAGTCTTTACAACTTTCTGGACATAGATTTTTTTTTTTCTTTTAGAAGGAGTTTCAGTGTACCATTAAAATAGGATAGGTAGATTTCAGAGATAATCATCACTCAATTCTTCTTGTTTTTCTACTATTGGTGATTCGACATCAACGTCATTATTATGTGCACCAGAGGATTCTTTATCCTTGTCTTGAGAATATTCCTTATTAGAAGTTTCATCCTTCAAACTCCTATTATTAACTTCATCAATTTCAGGAGTAACATTTTCTTCATCTTTCTTATTTGTTACTTGGGATTTTATTTTCCATATCTTCTTATTTAATCTTGTTGCCATATTCTGTGAAACATTTCTTATTGACTGTCTTCTTGAGTTCCAACAATTATAGGCTTTGTGGCCATATCCACCACAACTATAACATATCATAGTGTAACAATGTGCAACAATATGTCCAACATGATTGCAGTTCCAACATATTATACTATTGTTGAACCTACCGACTTTGTTTCTATGATGCCTACAATCCAAGGCTTTATGACCATATTCATTACAAGAAAAAAAATAACCGTTAAAGACACTCTCATACCTTCTTTGATTCATCCATGAAGGTGTCTCTCTTCTGAACTTGCTTTGAGCTGTATGAGTAGCTTTTGGAAGTCTTCCTTGATCTGATCTTCTAAGTTTTGTAGTGTTTCTTTTATTCTTTGAACATGAAGATTCCGCATCATACTTTCTTTCCCTTTTTATAAAAGAAAGACTTGCATCAGACCTGTCTTCACGTTTTACAAATGAAGGACTTGCATCAGGTTTCTTGAGATTACTAATTTATTCCTTGTTGTGGCCAAGACCAGTTTTGTCATGTGGTGATCTCCGACTATCCAAGATTTCATCCAGGATCATGGAGTTGTTCAAGAATTTGATTTGGGTGTCTAACTTCTCAACCTTCTTTCTAAGATTCACAAATTTTTCTTGCATCTTATGACAAGATTCTTCCTTTTTGTCCAATTGGTTCCTTACTACCTCTTCTCTCCTTTTGGCTTCTTCAAGTTGGATTTTAAGATTGACATAGTTTTCCCTTAGTTCTTTTAGGTCTGAAAGGTTTTTTCTTGAGACATCATCTTCCTTCTTTTCTTCTTTTTCTTGACTGATTTCATTTTTCAGTCTCTTGATCTCCTCTTCTTTCTCTTCTAACTGATTGTCTTGCTCATATATTATCTTTTTACTATCCTTGAGCATTTTGTTTATTTCCAAGACATGCTTTTGACTCTTTTCAAGAAATTCTTGAGTGTAGTCATGAAGATAGATATAGTCTGATTCATTATGGTGATAGAGGTATTCATAGAGACTCCAATCAACCTTTTCTTTGGACTTTGATAGTTTTTCTTCTTCTTCTTCCATGGGATAAATTCAAACAGAACATTTTGTTATTGCATTTGAATCTTCTTATCTACTTACAGGGGAGAATTTAATATCAACATTATTGCAATTGGAAGATTGTGGAGAGTCTTTACCTTTATTGATGATTGAGTCCTCTTACCTTTATTGATGATCGAGTCCTAGATTTTTAATTTGATACATCTTCTTGGGAGGATGAGCAGATTATTTGGAGGTATCATCACTAGATATGTCATCTTCAATATCAGTATGAGTAATAGGGCCTGATCCTTTAATTATGTGTGTGTGGTCATATCCAAGGCCAAATTTGTATGTGGAAAGTCTTTGTAAACTAAGGAATTTATCAAGGGTTTCAGTCCCTTTCTTGAATTTTTCAATAGTCTTAAGTTGATCCTTTAGTTGTTTACACCCTTGTTTATATTTTCTCAATTCATCCAAAGAACCTTCAATCTCAACTTCTAGATTGACTTCTTCTTTAATGTCTAAGTATTTTTCAAAAGAATCTTCATTACTAGTATTGTTGCAGACTAAACTTTGTTCTGATTGAAATGTTTCATATGACTTCTAAGTTGAGTAGAGGTATTTTATCTTGTCCCAAAGTTCCATTGCAGAGTTACATTCACCTATATTTTCTTTGACATCATGAGGTAGTACATCAAGGATTGTATTCATTACCATTGAGTTAATTTTTTTGGCTTTCTTTTGAGCTGGAGTCCTTACTCTATTTGGTGGGAAATAATCAGTTTTCACTGAATTCCATACATCATGTCCCAATGCCTTCAGATGAATTTCCATTCTTATACTCCAAAATATTTATCCTTCTTTTCTATGTATTGGAGTTCCATTCTCATTGTAAATATTTTGTCCATCCATGTGTACTTAATTT
>JZKD02S1551482.1:0-10409 GCA_000966675.3 Picea glauca
TAAACAACTCACATAACCACACAAGAGTGAGCACCGTAAAAGCGAGCAGCTGGTCATCATAAAATTCAAACAGGAAGAAAAGGATTCCAATCATGATAGGTACAAAAACAAGTCATTCAATCACATGAACAAAAATGAGTTGAAATGTTGGAAGACGATGACATGCATGATGGTGAAGCTGAACTGTGAACTTAAGAATGCGTGATTGAGTCTCCCTAAGAGTAAATGACATGGACATTGTGGTGGTGAAAAAGATGAACAATGACATCAACAACACCCCACACTTTGATACAAGATAGTCTTCAAATCTGAATGGCATTCCAATAAACTCTTGTGGATAAGTATGATCATAAAGCTCTTTCGTTTGAAAATTATAGAGATAACCTTGACCTCGAGAATTCAACAAACTATTCATGAGAATTGTGTCATAACCAATGAAACCATTTATAAGAAGTTGTTGCCATCTGTTGCCAAAGAAGGAATTTTGGGCAGAAATGCTAACATTCACAATCTTCACATTGTGCCTAGATTTAGCACCTTCTGGAAGCCAGAAGTACCCTTGACAGACAGGTGTTGTAAAGATCCATAATGCATGAAGAGTTTTTATTTATGACATCCCGAGAAGAAGTGCTGAGAGCATTTTGCCAACTTTGCATTTTCACTATGAGCCGTGAACAATCTGCTTTATGCCTGAAGTAGATATCAGTCAGAATATTGATTTCCTATAATTTATAAGGTCCTAACATAGGCTCCACCTGGGGATGGCAGCTCCTTGGGAGGTGCCAAGAATCCATATAACTCTGAATTTTGCAGACCGGCTGATCATTGGGCTGTCCC
This sequence comes from Picea glauca, assembly GCA_000966675.3. NCBI lineage: Eukaryota > Viridiplantae > Streptophyta > Pinopsida > Pinales > Pinaceae > Picea > Picea glauca. Next base: position 838 of record JZKD02S1551482.1, read on the forward strand.
CAAACTGTAAACTATAAATAAAACTATGAAGAGATGAAAAAGAAAAAGTGCTCATTCTGTTGAGCTTATTGGCACACTCCTACCTACCCTACTTTTCTACAGTTACTACTCAATTAGGTAATGAAAAAGTGTCAATGAAGCCAACCCAGCAGTTGATCCCATGATTGGGCTTCCTCATCATGCTTGATGAAAATCCAAACTGAAATATGTAATGGCAATTGGCGATGGCTCGGGTCCTTGCAGAAAAAACATGATTGAACAGTTATACTGAAGAGGAGCTCCATATAATTTACAATCGGGCCAATAAAGATATGATTTATTTGTTGAATCTCCAGGTATTCATTTAGCATTTTAACATGGATAAGTTTTCCATTTGTATCCTCAATATTAGACCATGATTGCAACTGTCCAATTTCAGACTTATGCTTGCAAACAAAATATTCATCAATCAGAAAATCGAAAGTCAATACAATATCTTTTGGTTTTGGAGACATAAGATTCTCATCAAACTGTTTTGGATGTTGGAAGTTGTAGGACTGAATCTAAGTATTCAAGAGCTCAATATCCTTTTCAAGTCTTTCAACAAACAACTCGAGAACATAAATTTTAATTTCAAGAGAAAATTTTCTCGATTTCCAACAATGAAACATGGTTGTTAATGAAACTTCATCAATTTGAAAATCTGCTAATTCATCCCTGAATTCTTTTATAGCTTCACAAGATATAGGATTTTTCACATACCCTGTCATCTTGAATCTTCATCAATGTTCTAAAATCTGGATCCGTTGGAGTGAAGTCGCTCGTGAACTTTGAAGTTCGGGATCTTGAACAATGGAGTCGCCAGTTGAATGGTACAACCTTCCTGTGTTTGGCTTATGTTCACCGTCATAAGTCAAATCTGAACTTGAAGTGCACTTCTGGAGAATTTCCCCAGTATGGTCGCCAAAATTTTATCACTCTGTAATTTCTCAGACTAAGGGAGAAATTGACAAAGCTAACTATTTCAACCGCTTGGAGTCTTGGATCTAGCCCTCCAAGACTTAGAGAGGGCTCTCTCTATTTTCTTTAACTTGGTTTGTATGGGATAGATGTTAGGCTAGCTATGAAAGTATGGGGTTGGGGTTTTTGAAATATTTAGATGAGGGTTTGGTTGACAAGTTGATCAGATCACCATTGGGCTATGGGGTATGTTTATAAGGTAAGGATCAACTCAGATCTAGAGGTAAATGTCTCCATAGGGCAGGATAGTAACAAATGTTGGATCGTCTTAGATTTAGTGCGGGTGAATGGGGTGAAAAGGGAGAGATCCACTGAATAGAGGAGCAATCAAGAATTCCTTTGTAAAGATTTAGATGAATAACATATAGATTATTGAAAAATTGGACAAAGAGTATGCATACATAAATTCTTCTCTATTAAATTCTTTCAATAATAAGAAATGAAAGTGCGTGAATGATAGCAAAAAGATAACTAAAAACAAAAAAGGATCACATCACCAACGCTCCTACACAGGAATCCTGTAAATTCACTTCTCTATTACTGGTTGATCATTAAAAAATTACAGAAACATCCTCTTGGAATAGCAAGGCCCACAGTCTAGAGAAAAGGAATCCAGTTCTTCACAGGTCGAACCCCTCTCATCTTTTTTACATGTGCATATATATGAAAAAATGCCTTAGCCTTCAAAAGATTCGAGCTCTAATTTCTATTTTCTAAAAATAGAAAACAGTTACAATCATCTCGACACTTGTAAAATGTCTCTTAAGACAAAAAAAATAGTAAATGAAAGGAAAACTAAATTTAGAAACTGTTTCTTGGTTGTCACGACTTTGTTGGAAGGTTGTTGATGCCTATCCCTCAAATTATGGAACTAATGGCCACTTGTCCCTTTGACTATTGGTCCTCTATTTGGGAAAAAGAGATACTCTGCCACCTTTGGGAAAAAGAGAGCGTTTTTCCAACTTTGCATTTTCACTCTGACTGTTGGTCCTGTATTTGGGAAAAAGAGATACTCTGCCACCTTGGCAAAACCACCTATTTGGTTTGCACTCCTAGAATTTAATCTTGTAACATGGAACGTATATGTAAGTATTGTAGATGAAGTTATCTGTACCCCAGGTTGTTGATGCAACTGATCTTTCTACCACATGAACCTTTGCAATGCTGGCACCTCAAAGCGATTCCAAAAATATAGTATTAAGTGCTGCATAAAAGCTGTTGTAGCAGCAAAGGCCAAATACGAGAAACCATATGTATATCAGAAAAAGTATATGTGAAAAACCAAAAATAACAACAAGAAGAACTGGGGAAAATACCGCATTGACATGGGTGTCTGCACAATGGTCATTGTAAACAACTCACATAACCACGCAAGAGTGAGCGCCATAAAAGCGAGCAGCTGGTCATCATAAAATTCAAACAGGAAGAAAAGGATTCCAATCATGATAGGTACAAAAACAAGTGATTCAATCACATGAAAAAAAATGAGTTGAAATGTTGGAAGACGATGACGTGCATGATGTTGAAGATGAACTGTAAACTTAAGCATGCATGATTGATTCTCCCTAAGAGTAAATGACACGGACATTGTGGTGGTGAAAAAGATGAACAGTGACATCAACAACACCCCACACTTCGATACAAGATAGTCTTCAAATCTGAATGGCATTCCAATAAACTCTTGTGGATAAGTAAGATCATAAAGCTCTTTCATTTGAAAATTATAGAGATAACCTTGACCTCGAGAATTCAACAAACTATTCATGAGAATTGTGTCATAACCAATTAAACCATTTATAAGAAGTTGTTGCCACCTGTTGCCAAAGAAGGAATTTTGGGCAGAAATGCTAACATTCACAGTCTTCACATTGTGCCTAGATTTAGCACCTTCTGGAAGCCAGAAGTACCCCTGACAGACAGGTGATGTAAAGATCCATAATGCATGAAGATTTTTTATTTATGACATCCCGAGAAGTAGTGCTGAGATCGTTTTGCCAACTTTGCATTTTCACTATGAGCCATGAACAATCTGCTTTATGCCTGAAGTAGATATCAGTTAGAATACTGATTTCCTATAATTTATAGGGTCCTAACACCTACACATGTTATTCACATGAGTTCCTTGCAGGTATCAAATGAGGGTGTGCTCACGGTGGAGCCAATCCACATCCTAGACCATCGCATTTGACAACTACAACGTCAAACAATATAATAGGTCAATGTCTAGTGGGACAACTATAGTATGCATTCGTCGACCTAGGAGGATGCATATGATATGCGTCAACAGTTTCTATTTTTGTTTGATAACTATACATATGATATTGTGATACACTTTATTTCGGCACTTACATACTGTGAAACTTCGGGAAAATTTTTAAAACAAGAGGGGGTATATCTGACATCCCGCTCTTGCAGAAATTGATCAGACTTATTCTCTGAGGACACTTGTGTGCAAGTGATCTATTTCATTATACGATTGGTTTTTTTTATTATGATTATGAGATGTTGTGAATCTGATGATATGTTATTTTTTCTATATTTATATCGACAAGTTCTATTGACTGGGTTCTCCTGAGTGTGTAGGACTCTGGACGTTAGAGGATCACAATGGCATCAATGGATCTCCTTTGACTTTGTATCGAGTCAGGGAGTGGATTGTTATGGTTTGAATGTTTTTGATATTACATATGTGACGTATGAGTAGATATTATGATGTTGATTGTTATAACTGACATGTTTCATTGATGGATGCAAGATGATGATAGCTTGCCAACCAGACTCACATTTGGAGTAAAGGGGTCACGTACGACAACCAGATACATTGAGGGAGAGGTGTGGAAACATCCCTGCCACAACCTTCTAGCACTCTCGTCGTGGCTCCAACTGTAGGTTAACGATTACCTAGTTCGAGAGATCTATGATGTCGTGAAGGCAGACTGTGGCAGTCGGTCATGATGATTAGAAGGGGCACACAATAGAGCGGGGTCCTTATTCCTTAGAGGCCCTTAGTCTACCACAAGATCACCCGATGGAGTATTAACTCTAGGGGTTTGACATCTACCAAATTCAGTCAAGAGGCGAGTGGTACCTTTACAGCACGTAGTGAGTCTTAAAGGGAACGTCACACAAATAAAACTGGAATGCAGGCAAGTGGCACCCTTGGAGAACGTCGTGCATCTTGAAGGGAATGTCATGCAAATAAAAATAGAATGCAGGCGAGTGGCATCCTTGGAGCATGTAGTGCATCCTAAAGGGTACGTCATGATTTTAACTATGGTAAGTTAATAAAACTATGTTAGGAACCANTAAACAACTCACATAACCACACAAGAGTGAGCACCGTAAAAGCGAGCAGCTGGTCATCATAAAATTCAAACAGGAAGAAAAGGATTCCAATCATGATAGGTACAAAAACAAGTCATTCAATCACATGAACAAAAATGAGTTGAAATGTTGGAAGACGATGACATGCATGATGGTGAAGCTGAACTGTGAACTTAAGAATGCGTGATTGAGTCTCCCTAAGAGTAAATGACATGGACATTGTGGTGGTGAAAAAGATGAACAATGACATCAACAACACCCCACACTTTGATACAAGATAGTCTTCAAATCTGAATGGCATTCCAATAAACTCTTGTGGATAAGTATGATCATAAAGCTCTTTCGTTTGAAAATTATAGAGATAACCTTGACCTCGAGAATTCAACAAACTATTCATGAGAATTGTGTCATAACCAATGAAACCATTTATAAGAAGTTGTTGCCATCTGTTGCCAAAGAAGGAATTTTGGGCAGAAATGCTAACATTCACAATCTTCACATTGTGCCTAGATTTAGCACCTTCTGGAAGCCAGAAGTACCCTTGACAGACAGGTGTTGTAAAGATCCATAATGCATGAAGAGTTTTTATTTATGACATCCCGAGAAGAAGTGCTGAGAGCATTTTGCCAACTTTGCATTTTCACTATGAGCCGTGAACAATCTGCTTTATGCCTGAAGTAGATATCAGTCAGAATATTGATTTCCTATAATTTATAAGGTCCTAACATAGGCTCCACCTGGGGATGGCAGCTCCTTGGGAGGTGCCAAGAATCCATATAACTCTGAATTTTGCAGACCGGCTGATCATTGGGCTGTCCCCAAACTGTAAACTATAAATAAAACTATGAAGAGATGAAAAAGAAAAAGTGCTCATTCTGTTGAGCTTATTGGCACACTCCTACCTACCCTACTTTTCTACAGTTACTACTCAATTAGGTAATGAAAAAGTGTCAATGAAGCCAACCCAGCAGTTGATCCCATGATTGGGCTTCCTCATCATGCTTGATGAAAATCCAAACTGAAATATGTAATGGCAATTGGCGATGGCTCGGGTCCTTGCAGAAAAAACATGATTGAACAGTTATACTGAAGAGGAGCTCCATATAATTTACAATCGGGCCAATAAAGATATGATTTATTTGTTGAATCTCCAGGTATTCATTTAGCATTTTAACATGGATAAGTTTTCCATTTGTATCCTCAATATTAGACCATGATTGCAACTGTCCAATTTCAGACTTATGCTTGCAAACAAAATATTCATCAATCAGAAAATCGAAAGTCAATACAATATCTTTTGGTTTTGGAGACATAAGATTCTCATCAAACTGTTTTGGATGTTGGAAGTTGTAGGACTGAATCTAAGTATTCAAGAGCTCAATATCCTTTTCAAGTCTTTCAACAAACAACTCGAGAACATAAATTTTAATTTCAAGAGAAAATTTTCTCGATTTCCAACAATGAAACATGGTTGTTAATGAAACTTCATCAATTTGAAAATCTGCTAATTCATCCCTGAATTCTTTTATAGCTTCACAAGATATAGGATTTTTCACATACCCTGTCATCTTGAATCTTCATCAATGTTCTAAAATCTGGATCCGTTGGAGTGAAGTCGCTCGTGAACTTTGAAGTTCGGGATCTTGAACAATGGAGTCGCCAGTTGAATGGTACAACCTTCCTGTGTTTGGCTTATGTTCACCGTCATAAGTCAAATCTGAACTTGAAGTGCACTTCTGGAGAATTTCCCCAGTATGGTCGCCAAAATTTTATCACTCTGTAATTTCTCAGACTAAGGGAGAAATTGACAAAGCTAACTATTTCAACCGCTTGGAGTCTTGGATCTAGCCCTCCAAGACTTAGAGAGGGCTCTCTCTATTTTCTTTAACTTGGTTTGTATGGGATAGATGTTAGGCTAGCTATGAAAGTATGGGGTTGGGGTTTTTGAAATATTTAGATGAGGGTTTGGTTGACAAGTTGATCAGATCACCATTGGGCTATGGGGTATGTTTATAAGGTAAGGATCAACTCAGATCTAGAGGTAAATGTCTCCATAGGGCAGGATAGTAACAAATGTTGGATCGTCTTAGATTTAGTGCGGGTGAATGGGGTGAAAAGGGAGAGATCCACTGAATAGAGGAGCAATCAAGAATTCCTTTGTAAAGATTTAGATGAATAACATATAGATTATTGAAAAATTGGACAAAGAGTATGCATACATAAATTCTTCTCTATTAAATTCTTTCAATAATAAGAAATGAAAGTGCGTGAATGATAGCAAAAAGATAACTAAAAACAAAAAAGGATCACATCACCAACGCTCCTACACAGGAATCCTGTAAATTCACTTCTCTATTACTGGTTGATCATTAAAAAATTACAGAAACATCCTCTTGGAATAGCAAGGCCCACAGTCTAGAGAAAAGGAATCCAGTTCTTCACAGGTCGAACCCCTCTCATCTTTTTTACATGTGCATATATATGAAAAAATGCCTTAGCCTTCAAAAGATTCGAGCTCTAATTTCTATTTTCTAAAAATAGAAAACAGTTACAATCATCTCGACACTTGTAAAATGTCTCTTAAGACAAAAAAAATAGTAAATGAAAGGAAAACTAAATTTAGAAACTGTTTCTTGGTTGTCACGACTTTGTTGGAAGGTTGTTGATGCCTATCCCTCAAATTATGGAACTAATGGCCACTTGTCCCTTTGACTATTGGTCCTCTATTTGGGAAAAAGAGATACTCTGCCACCTTTGGGAAAAAGAGAGCGTTTTTCCAACTTTGCATTTTCACTCTGACTGTTGGTCCTGTATTTGGGAAAAAGAGATACTCTGCCACCTTGGCAAAACCACCTATTTGGTTTGCACTCCTAGAATTTAATCTTGTAACATGGAACGTATATGTAAGTATTGTAGATGAAGTTATCTGTACCCCAGGTTGTTGATGCAACTGATCTTTCTACCACATGAACCTTTGCAATGCTGGCACCTCAAAGCGATTCCAAAAATATAGTATTAAGTGCTGCATAAAAGCTGTTGTAGCAGCAAAGGCCAAATACGAGAAACCATATGTATATCAGAAAAAGTATATGTGAAAAACCAAAAATAACAACAAGAAGAACTGGGGAAAATACCGCATTGACATGGGTGTCTGCACAATGGTCATTGTAAACAACTCACATAACCACGCAAGAGTGAGCGCCATAAAAGCGAGCAGCTGGTCATCATAAAATTCAAACAGGAAGAAAAGGATTCCAATCATGATAGGTACAAAAACAAGTGATTCAATCACATGAAAAAAAATGAGTTGAAATGTTGGAAGACGATGACGTGCATGATGTTGAAGATGAACTGTAAACTTAAGCATGCATGATTGATTCTCCCTAAGAGTAAATGACACGGACATTGTGGTGGTGAAAAAGATGAACAGTGACATCAACAACACCCCACACTTCGATACAAGATAGTCTTCAAATCTGAATGGCATTCCAATAAACTCTTGTGGATAAGTAAGATCATAAAGCTCTTTCATTTGAAAATTATAGAGATAACCTTGACCTCGAGAATTCAACAAACTATTCATGAGAATTGTGTCATAACCAATTAAACCATTTATAAGAAGTTGTTGCCACCTGTTGCCAAAGAAGGAATTTTGGGCAGAAATGCTAACATTCACAGTCTTCACATTGTGCCTAGATTTAGCACCTTCTGGAAGCCAGAAGTACCCCTGACAGACAGGTGATGTAAAGATCCATAATGCATGAAGATTTTTTATTTATGACATCCCGAGAAGTAGTGCTGAGATCGTTTTGCCAACTTTGCATTTTCACTATGAGCCATGAACAATCTGCTTTATGCCTGAAGTAGATATCAGTTAGAATACTGATTTCCTATAATTTATAGGGTCCTAACACCTACACATGTTATTCACATGAGTTCCTTGCAGGTATCAAATGAGGGTGTGCTCACGGTGGAGCCAATCCACATCCTAGACCATCGCATTTGACAACTACAACGTCAAACAATATAATAGGTCAATGTCTAGTGGGACAACTATAGTATGCATTCGTCGACCTAGGAGGATGCATATGATATGCGTCAACAGTTTCTATTTTTGTTTGATAACTATACATATGATATTGTGATACACTTTATTTCGGCACTTACATACTGTGAAACTTCGGGAAAATTTTTAAAACAAGAGGGGGTATATCTGACATCCCGCTCTTGCAGAAATTGATCAGACTTATTCTCTGAGGACACTTGTGTGCAAGTGATCTATTTCATTATACGATTGGTTTTTTTTATTATGATTATGAGATGTTGTGAATCTGATGATATGTTATTTTTTCTATATTTATATCGACAAGTTCTATTGACTGGGTTCTCCTGAGTGTGTAGGACTCTGGACGTTAGAGGATCACGATGGCATCAATGGATCTCCTTCGACTTTGTATCGAGTCAGGGAGTGGATTGTTATGGTTTGAATGTTTTTGATATTACATATGTGACGTATGAGTAGATATTATGATGTTGATTGTTATAACTGACATGTTTCGTTGATGGATGCAAGATGATGATAGCTTGCCAACCAGACTCACATTTGGAGTAAAGGGGTCACGTACGACAACCAGAGACATTGAGGGAGAGGTGTGGAAACATCCCTGCGACAACCTTCTAGCACTCTCGTCGTGGCTCCAACTGTAGGTTAACGATTACCTAGTTCGAGAGATCTACGATGTCGTGAAGGCAGACTGTGGCAGTCGGTCATGATGATTAGAAGGGGCACGCAATAGAGCGGGGTCCTTATTCCTTAGAGGCCCTTAGTCTCCCACAAGATCACCCGATGGAGTATTAACTCTAGGGGTTTGACGTCTACCAAATTCAGTCAAGAGGTGAGTGGTACCTTTACATCACATAGTGAGTCTTAAAGGGAACGTCACACAAATAAAACTGGAATGCAGGCAAGTGGCACCCTTGGAGAACGTCGTGCATCTTGAAGGGAATGTCGTGCAAATAAAAATAGAATGCAGGAGAGTGGCATCCTTGGAGCATGTAGTGCATCCTAAAGGGCACGTCACGATTTTAACTATGGTAAGTTAATAAAACTATGTTAGGAACCAAATAGAAATATAGCATAGAAAAACCTCAGAATAGCTCATCCTATCAAATTGAGGATGATAGGATGAGCTATGAGCCAATTGAGTACCCAAACAAGAAAATAATTCTATCCAAAAATGTCCAGTGAA
>JZKD02S1551515.1:0-10408 GCA_000966675.3 Picea glauca
ATTTATATAATAGGTCATACATAAATAATTTGCGTGCCTTGACGATTTCTAATATATTCCAACTTCCATAGGCAAGGTGTCATTCTTCGTGGTTTTTTTTCTGTTTTTTCTTTACAATTGAATTTTTCTTTGTCTATAGTTCGATAACTATGGTTCTTAGGCAGAAAGTGTCTATACTCATCAAACACTTCCTTTACTAAACTCCTTGAATGATGAGATTGTATCCTCGGACCACAAAATGGGTATGCAAATTTACCCTTTTTTTGTATATATACAATACATATGTATAAATATAGCGTCACATTAGAGATACAATTTCAAATAATACATAATTTTTTCTATATATATATATATATATATATATATATATATATATATATATATATATATATATATATATATATATACAAAATAAAGTAACAATATACCACAAAAATGTGTTAACTCTGGAGCATCATGAATTGTCCATGATAGTATTCCATGGAATTGAAATCGTTTTTTCCCTATTGGTCTAGAGATGTCATACATAGTGGCGCTAGCCCATAACTTCAACAACTCATCAATGAGAGGCTCAATATATACGTTCATATCATTACCCCAGTACCTACCTAATTGGTTCAACATACTGCATGATTAATTATACTTATCTAGATGTCATGATATATAAAAGAAATAATTACCATGCACAAAACAAAGAAATGAAATATTTTGTCATACTTTAAAGAAAATAAAAGATAATTAAATACCTAGAAMAATCATTGCCAACATTGTGTGCTCTCTCTTGATCGAAATCCAAGGAGGAAAGTTATTGTTTATAACAAAAATAGGCCACAGTGAGTATGTAGAACGAAGCTCTCCAAATGGATTGACACCATCAGCTACCAACGAAAGTCTAACATTACGAGGTTCTTCTTCAATTTACAAGATGACCTTCCAGGAGGGATGAGTTGTCATTGCAAGGTCATCTTCGATGTAGTTCAATGCAGAACCATCTGAAGGCATTTGAAGAACATCGCCTCGACTTTTTTTCTTTGCATGGAAATCCATAAACTGTGTTATACTTTGGCACCTGAACAACCACTGGAAACGTGGAATTATCGGAATATAACGAAGAACTTTGCAAGGCATCTTATTTGACGCTTTATCGGTTCAATATATACTTATTTGACATTGAGGGCATTCATTTTCTGATGCATATTGTCCATAATATATGATATGATCATTAGGAAATGCATCAATAGCCTGATAGTCCATTCCAATTTCTTTCATAATCACGGATATTTCTCGATATGTGCGTGGAAAAATATTTGACGTCGATAATAGAAAATCACCTAACAATCTAAAAAATTCTAAACAATAAGTCAATGTAAACAATATTAATCATCAATACATCATCCAATATACTAATTTACAAATTAGAAAACAATAGCAATATAGGAAAAAATTGAACCTTTTAAGNATTATTATTATCGATTAACTATTAAGATAGATATGATTCAATTTGTACTATAGAGTATTGTGTACTAAATAACCATGGAAAATAATTACACACCATTTAATGAAAGTGGTAAAAATTTCTCAAACTTGAATCACTCGACACCATACACTAGCCTCTAAGTTGTTTTGTAGGCAAAATGTCAATCTTTGAAATTCACCACTAAAAAAAATTGCCAATCACTTGTCATTCATAATTGGGTTGGGTTGGTTTAAATTATGACGTGTTGATTTTCATCTACATACAATGGTCACAATTTTATGCTACTTATAGTGGTGACAATTTTATTTTCTAAGACACTTTGGCATGCTCTCATTTTTCATTGTGTGTGATTAATTTTTTTTTAGAGAAACAATATCACATATCAGAAAAGGGTATGTGGATTTTATTGAGAAAGTTGAAACAAATATACTTTATTTATATTGGAAGACTATGGTATATAATCATAAGTTCATTTGTTAAAGGTGCTTAGCCATAAGCCAAGAAAGTTAAAGGTGGCTAACCATAAGCTAAGATAGTTGAAGGTGGTTAGTTAAAAGTGATTGCTATGTGCCTAATCACGACATAGATAACATCTTTATAATAAGGTCATATGTGTACAAATGTTTTCTTTATATAATAACGACATATATACCTAACATATGTTTAGGGTTAGTGTTTATGTATCTTATAAGTCCCTGCTAAAGAAAGGAATATAACAATCGATTGCAAGTCAAAATCATTTTGACTTTTGTAAATTTACAAAAATTTTAACAATGTTTTATAATGTTTTGTTTTGCATGCTTAAATAATGGAAATTGTCGTACTTTGTTTTGCAAAATGTACAGACCCGATCACGTCAACCACAATATTTAGTCTTGGGTTTTGTTTTTCATGCTTAAATCATGGATGATCTCTCATACATTAATAATTATATGTAATATCAACAGACTATCTTGTCACTAATGCCAACCTACCCATTATTTATTACAATATGTTGAGGATAGCAAAGAATTTATGCGAAAGATGGAAATGTTATTAATATTTCTCTGGGTAAGGTGAATCTTTTAGAATAGTCTCTTCTTGAATATTTGGTAAGCTTATGCCTCTTTCATTGAAATTAGAGGCTTCCTCGAATTTTTCTTCTTACAAGTTGAAATTGTAGTTTTCTTCTTAGTTTTACTATTTTATCTTCCACACTCATGCATTATATCTCTTTGTCTGTGGAAAATAATGCAAGTTCTATTTGAAATTTGCGAATATTATGGGAAGATATCGTAAATATTATGGAATCCACATATCCTTTTCGATAGAATATACTAACTAGATCCAAAAACAAAAGACATGAAATATGGTACTACACATATTATAATATATTATCAAGGAAAAAACAAGCTACATGAAATTTGGACATTTGAATAAAAATTTACAAGTTAAATGAGTACATCAATAAAAAATAACATACTAACCTTGCAAGTTCAAAATCCGAGCTGTGTATATCGAGAATTAGATTTGTTCAACCGGTTAGTGACGAAAAAAATAAACAACTCAAACAAAAGCCAAGAACAGTGTCACAACTATAGAAATTGTGTCACGAAGTCTCTTAAAGTCACATATATATAGATCAAATAGTCAACTAGCCATTAACACCGACCAATGAGATAGGCAAAATTTTTGTCGCTATTGCAACGAAAGTTCATCACTATTGTGACATAAATCCCAACTAGATTAAAATAAGATTTTCATGGATATTGCGATGAACTTTCATGGCAATAACGATGAAAATCATGCCCTGTTTAAAAAAAAAGATGAAACTAGTGGAAGCGTGGAAAAATTATGTAGAATAATCCGCCCATATGTAGTAGTGTCTAGACCTGTATCTGAGTCCGAAGCACACAATGCAATGCTTCTCCAGCTGAGTACCCCATCTGAAGTTGGGTTGACATAGTCTTCTTCTCGCGCAGTGGTTCTGTATAACTGGTTTATTTCTTCCAAATCCAAATAGGTCGCCTTGACAAATATTTCTCCTTTTTAAGGATCCAATGGTCCAATAACTCTATATTTGCTTGATTCAAAATCCATTTTCCTTGTCTTCAGGTTGCCACATCCTAGTTATCAAATTCCCAGTCCAGTCCAAGTAATGTTGGGTAGGGTTTTGTGCCATCTACTATCTTTATCACTTCGAAATCTACCAAAGTGTGCACTCCATCCAAGTCTATTGTCACACCTTTAAGTCTTCCAATTGGTAGAACTCTATGTTGAATTTCCAATTTCAACTAGACAGGTGAATATTGTAACACACTCAACCCATAAGTACCCTTTTTAGGGATGGGGCATCAACATTTTTCTTACTATGATCATATCTAATAATCTCTCTGAGGTCTTCATCCCCGTATCTTTCTAATGACTGTTAACAGGCTCTAATTTGACCTCTGGTTCACAAGATATGGCCTCCTGAAGTTCTTTAGGTGTTATTAGTTGAGGGCCACATGGAATCCACATGGGTCCAAATCATTCATACCATCTTCAGGTTCCTACCTTCTGCAGGGAAGTTCCATTCACCGTCCAATACAATGACGAAACTCGATCCTCATCTAACAGACAGGCTAGAGGGGAATTCAATTTTCGGTGATTTGGAGCTGAAAGCCCCTTTTTCTTTCTGCACGCATGTCCTCCGGAGTCTTGAATTACTGAACTCCTGAAGGAACCCAAAATCTCTCCACATGGCTCTAGACTTCAGGACTTTCGACTTACCCTTGATACTGCATTCCAAACCTCTGGATCCTCGAAGTTATGGACTCCCAAAGGGTCCACCCTCTCATGTGGTGACATACTAGATGAGGAGGCAAGTACAAGTGGGTCCTGAATAACCCTCCCACCAAATGGAATAAACATGTAAGTGCCAGGGATGAAACGCAACAAGGAAGAGATGACACGTGCCCCCCTACCATGGGTGACACATGTCATGTGTTAATGGACACATAGGGTCTACAATATGTATGAATCTAGGTGACATGTGGCATGGAAGTCGTGGATCCACATCACCTTGGATGACATCATTGTGCCACATCACTCTAGATTGATGGCCTTCCTATGCCCTTAGATATAATATTCAAGGTATGTCTACATAACCCATGGATGGACAGACTCCATTAATTCATAACTTTGATGTTCGGGGGATCCACGGTGTGACTTCCTCCTTTCTCCTAGAGTGGTCAACGTTGAGTTGACCATGGTTGTTGAGCCTCTTTTTTGTCACCTCCAATTTCTTTATTTTGTCCCATATCCTGAACAATTTTGGCTCATACATATGCACTCTCTACCTATTTTCCTCAACAGACATGTAATTTAGAAATTATTGTGTACATATGAGGTAAATTATGTTTAATGATGATTTATTAATGATTTGGATTGAATATTTGATGTTTAAAGCTCTCTAATTACTTTGAATGATCTAAGCATACCTTATGAAAACAAACCCTATTTATCCGGTACCTATTTTTTCATTCATCCAGTACTCATCTCATCTGGTACCAATGCTATGATCATCTGGTACCAATGATGTGCTCGTTCGATACCTATTTATGTGCTCGTCTGGTACCAGATATAATTCAAAAATTTGGAATGCTTCTAGAGGAAAATCAAGGACATGGGTTTTGTAGAGAGTGACATTTACATGCATAAATGTGTGTCACAATTTACCCATATCACATGTGTGGAACTCCAACTCAGGGGGAATGATTCTACAAAAATTAGAAAAAATCTCAAACAACCAACTTGCACCTCGATTTTCGTGCAGATGGCATCAGATCTAGAAATTCTACGAAATGGGTTTTGTTTAGAATGTGGAAAATTGAGTAAAATGCGGGAAAGTTTCCAAAATTCGAATTGTTTGAGAAGATATGGGTGGATCTCTAACTCGAATCTAGACAAATTGATGAAAAACCTAGATTTTTGGGATTTATCCTAAAATTGTAAAAAATGTTTTATGAGTTTGGGAATTCAGTTTCATCCATTCCTCCATGTATTTTATGTATAAACAAGACCTCATAGGTCTGAGGAAAGAGGAGGAATTTTTATGCAGTAAGATTGGTTCTTGAAGGAGAGGAATTGTTATGTTGTAGGTTTGATTTTTGAAGATTGTTGATTGTACACCTATTTCTCAAGTAACGATATAAATTGCAGTTCATGGAATTTATGCGTGTTATCAAACCTTTTGTTATGTAAGTTTCTTTTAAGAACTGCTTTGTTGGCATGACAAGGGCCCATCGACCCAATCAAGGTAATCCTCTTTGTATCTAGTTGTAAATATAATTATGGTTTTCTATATGTGTGGGTAGAATAATTGTCTATTTAATCACATCATCTAACTTCATTCTTGTTATGTTTCAGTGATACCTTTGATGACATACAATATATATGTGTGGTAAATCTAAGTGAGTGAAATATTTGTGTGCAATATAATATTTCTGAGTGCAATGATTTCAGAGTAGTTACTTGTCATCTTTGTGTGAGTATACGAGAACGATCATTTGATTAAATTCTTTAGTGTTTGTCTAACCTAAATTCTGTAGTGTGTGTTTTTATTTTTCCTATCTAGGAACGAGTTGGATCTCCATATTTCACCATACATGATCCTATAATGGAGTGTTCCACCACGTTTATCTTTTTCTTCCATAATTGATTAGATTGTAGCTTGCAAACATAGGCACAATCAAAACCTCTATCTCTCACCCTGCATGCACCCATAATGGAGTGTTTTACTCTGCCTGGTATTTCTTTTAAACTTGATTGAGTTTCCTTTTAAGAGTATGCAGAGTTTATTTTGTTTCTAATGTAGTTGATCTAGGAGATCGAATCAAAGTTCATTTTTTCCTTTCATGAGCCTACAATGAACAGATTCATCACCTGAGTAAGAGATTTAAATCATATGCTTGTTTATGAATTTTGATTTCTAATTTTTCATTTGTGTGGACAGTGTTATTTGAAAAGTGTGAAAACAGAGTATTTGGTTTGAAAGTGTTTTCTTATGTAGGCTATACTCATCAGACATAGATAAACCACATGTTTTCAACACATATAGTGTAGAAAATCTATTGATTACAGATCTCGGTTGATAATTTATGTTTGGTAATATATTAGGCTTATAATTGCACCAACAATGGTCTATATCCAATGGTCAGGGGATATCCCGAAGGATCCCTAGATCTACAATCCTCATCACTTCGCAGCTCTGACCTTTAGGGGTTTCGACATTATGGCCACTCCATTTACCCAAAGAAGGACTCCGTCGAAGTACCATACGTGGGTCCATCCAATGTTTTATAGGATAGTTAAGAGGGGTTCTTAATGGAGTCCCATATCCACGACTCTCATCATTTTGTAACTTCGATGTTCAAGGAGTTTGGTGCTTTAAAATCCTTATTCTCCTAAAGTAGTACTTTTTTGAATTTATCTTGGCATAAATCCAATGGCCAAGGGGACTCTCAAATATACTCAAATTGGTAGTTCACGTTACTTCGCGATGGGTAAGTGGATTAAGGTTTAATGGTGGGGCAGGTCTATCTACCACAGTTAGGGAGACCTCCAGGCGTCGGTCAACCTTAATGGGTAACCATAACTATTAGTTTCCTTTGGAATGTTTAAAAATGGTAAGGTCGTAATACTTCGTAGCTCCGAACTCCCGGAGTTTTGAAGCTAGAAGGGTTTATCTCCTTTCGAGCCTAGTGAAGGGTTCCTAGACCTTGGTCATATGGGTCCTTCAAAAACTCTCATGGGATACATGCTAATTCCTTTAGCTGTAGATGGGTTAAGGCCATGGGCATGAGCCCTTGGTCACATGAGTGAAATATATGAAGGAGGTGCCCTCCTTCCATAGGGTTTTAACGTAGTGTTCCTGCAACAATAGGCTTTAGAGTCCAACAAGACTTAAGAATTCTAGTAAATATTTCCTTGAAACTATTGTAGACTTACATACCAATAGTTCTCTATCTGCTAAGCAGAGGAAAGTAGAATACCATTCAAAAGAATGAGTTTATAGAGGGATAATACATATATCTACCTTAACCATTTAACATAGAACTTAGTCATAAACATATATATATATATATTCAATCACCATTTCCATTTCAACACACAGAGTATGAAAGTACTTATCAGAAAACTAGAGTTTGTGAAGTGACTGTCGAAAGGGGTGCATGTTTCCACCTAACCATAGGCACAACCACTCTTGACGGATTTACCATTGGTCACCCCCAAGATAGACCACGATTTTATGAGAGAGAATATTTCTTCTCACTCAATGACAGTCAGGGATGAAGGTACCTCTCCTCCTCCCATGAGACCTTATCAATGGGTTTTCTCTGTGCCAAGAAAGGAGGTCTGCATAAGTAATCCCATAGTCACTCATTAGCCCCATTTATCATCTTGAAAAGAAACCTTGCCAACAACTTATTGTGCACAAAACACGCTTATTTCTCAATTCTTCCTCGAACCGGAGAATTGTAACCCCTCTTTTTCTCTTCTCGAGATTGGTCTTTTGAATCTTCTCTCTTCATAGTTCTGCTTGCTCGCTCTCATTCCTCTACCCACAAGTTACCTCTTTTCTTTCCTTCCTCAACAAGGTTCTATGGGTCTTAATCCCCACCTCATGGTTAGGTTTGGAAGTCTTGCAGATGGGTACTTTGCCCCATCTCCTCATTGACTATTGAGGAGGACTCTTCTAGCTACCAACTTGACTTGGTAATTCATTTCTAGGTTAGAGAACTGTTCTGGGTTTGAGCCATTAATTCTATTAAGGTACTAGTTTGGTGGGGGGGGGGTGGTCATCTCAACCATTTTTGGTTCCCCTCACAATATCTCTCATATAATCCATGGTCTATCTTGGAAATCCCCCCTTTCAGTAGTTGTGAAACACTTATCCATTTTCTATTAAAATCGGAAGATACATACATTGACCTTTTATACAAAGGTTCATCAAATCAAACATTCACACATATCTAGTCTGCCATAGTTTCTTGGATTGTTATAGTTATATTTACAAATTGGGGGAAACATGGGTATTAAAATCCCCTCCCCTTTAAAGGAAAATCATCCTCGATGTTCTATCTGTCGATGTGCTCTGTATGTACAGAAGTAAACAAAAATGGGTATGCTTGTTTCATGGCATCCTCCATTTCCCAAGTAGCCTCATCTGGGCCAAAGTGTTTCCACTGCAACTTGACCTATGAAATGGTTTTGTTCTTGAGTGGGGTTTTGTTACAGGTGAATCATCCAGTGGACAAGCAAATTCCCTCTTGGTCTCTAGACTCCTAGGACCAAGACATAAAAGTGCTTAATGTGGACAGTGACATCCTTTTAGATATAATTAAGCTAACATACGAAGAGGAATAAGAAATATGTGTACCTTGTTAATGACGTATGTCCTTGCAAAGCCCAAGATGATCTCCAATCCTAAGCTCCTCGATAGGTCCTATAGAACAAATAAAGATACAAAGAACTTCCTATTCTATTGAGATTATCTCAAATATAGATCTATCTACCGAAGACAAATTCATGTGGAACAAACATATATTTGAAAGAAATAGGCCAAGCATTTATTATTAATGAGTGTTCGTGCTCGAATCGTCGTCGGGTGAGAAAAAATGGGAGCACTAGCATGCCCTGTTGGGCTTAGCAAGGCAGAACAGGATGTTGTGTAGCAAAAAGGTTAACAGAATACAAAACAGAATACAATCTATCTAACAACTGAAAGCAAATAACAATTCAAAAATAAACAAAAACATCAAACGTGAGACAAGGGAGTCATCAATGGTTTCAAGGCTTGATCTATTAGCGAAACCAGAGCACACGCTGAAGACAGAGATAGGGGTTCCCTCTCCCTCTAGCGGAAGTTACTTCGGAGCCCTCAACACAATGCTTTCCTTACAAAATGAATAGAACTGAACTGAGTGATGAAAGAACTCTGGGTTAGGCCGTTGATGGATGGTTTGTCAAAGACTGAGCTATGAATCATATGGACAATGTAACATTGCTTTGAATTCTCTGCTAAAACAATGAGTCTTCACGGCTATTTATAGCGTTTTCCAGGCGATCACGTAACCAACTTCCGGTGTAAACACGGACCTGTTTAGGGTTCACTTAAGCCATTAATTCGCAGAATTTGTAGAGCCAACCCTGATCTGAAGGTCAAATCATCTTGGGGGCCGGTCCATTGGCGGTCGGGAGGCCAACTTAAGCAATTAATGCGCCGTATTAGCAGATGCGCGGCTTTTTGTGTTGACAGGCGCGCGTCGGGGCGCGCATGCGCCAGAAACACGTTTTTGTCCCGTGAATATGCGCGCGAACCAAGCTACTGTAAAGTGCCCTTCAATTTTTGGTTACTTTGTATAGTTTTTGACCCTTCTGGAATGCTGTGAACTTAATTCAGTGCCATGAATGACTTCATTGCTGTTTTTATGATGTGGAGTTCTTGTCGCCATGTGCGGATGAAATTTCAGTGATAACAGATGCCCCCTGATGGATGAGGTTAGGAGCATATGTATAGCCGAAATCCATCAATGTTTCTTCTACTGAGACTGTTGTTGTAAAGGAAAGTAATAGTGGGACCCTTCGGAGCGATCTGTTGGAGGAAAAAGGAACCCGTATCTCGACCTTCTGAGAGATGTGCATGAAAAAATATACAACTGTGTACAAACGAGGCGGGCATGCCCCATGCTCGTGTGATGTAACTCTGAAAAAAGATGACGGAAGTGTTGTTGTAGACAACTGCAGTGCCCTCGGGGGCGGTAATGATAAAGGTAGAAGACAATTCTGCAAATGAACATACTCTGAATAACAGGCAATGATCGTTGTAATAAGAAGCGACGATGATGTGGGCATTGATGGCCCTACCAAGTTCAGAGGTCTTCGGCAAATGACAAAAATAACTGCAAT
>JZKD02S1551526.1:0-10408 GCA_000966675.3 Picea glauca
CACACACACACACACACACACACCAAGGAGACCTAGTCTTAGTATCATCTTATCTTATCTCATATTGTCTTTTGAATTGGATATATTGTAAAATTAAGTTTTCCCCTCAAAGTGGACTATATTCATTGTTTTTTTGTCATTTTTTAAGGCATTGGATCATAAAATTTGGTATCAAGAGCATCGATCCTAGGGTTTTGTTGCTTCAAGCGAGTCGTATTGGAATTTTCTCTATAACTTTTTTTTTTTGGGATGCTTCAGACAATGAAATTCATAGGTTAATTAAGAAACATATCAAAGTACTTCTAATAACAATTTTAGGTTCTTTTTCATTATACTCTAGGAGATATATCCTATGGAAGATAAGGTTTTTGACTCACCTTAAAATCAATTTTAATCGAGTCATCTTGGGATTTTTTCTATAACTTTTTTTTATGGGATGTTTCAGACAACAAAATTTTTAGGATACTAAGGAAACATATCGAGTAATAGGTGGAAACAATTTTAGGATCTGGTTCATTATATTTTTTGAGATATCTCTTATGGAAGTTGGGGTTTGTGACTGGTTATGAAATTAGTCTCAAAGAAATCATCTTTTTATTTTCTCTATAAAAGAATTTAAGTGAAGTTTAAGAATCTAAAAATTTTAGAATCCCGAGGAGACATAGCCAATTACATGTGGAAAAAGTTTCATAAATTGAATCATTATAATTTGTGAGATATATCTTGTGGAAGTTGGATATTTTTACTAATTCTGAAATTAGTCTTAAACAAGTCATTTTGGTATTTGTGATATAACCTTTTATCAGTGAAGGTTCATATTGTGAATTTTTTATAAGTTTAAAAAGTCATATCAGAGTACTATAGGCGCAAATTTCAGACTCAGAAGGGTACAAAGTTTAGAGATATATCAGGATAAAGGTCAACCATCCATACATACTCCAAATTAAGGGTTTGAAAGGTACATAACTTACAATTGGCATACATTTTGATTGGAAGATATATTTTTGGTGATTCAAAATTTGTGATAAAGAAGAAAAAGAGGATAATTATTATTTTCTCACATGGAAAAGGGTTCTACAAGAAACAATACTGGTACTCATAAAAAATCAAAATGGCATCCGAAGAAAGTGACGACTTAGAAAAAAATCTAACCCAATTAAAGAACAAAGTTGATGAAATGAGTGTTATCATGTCGAAACTAGTGAATTTATCACATTCTTAGAAATAACTTAAAAATGAAATTGATGAAAATAAGAAATATATGGAAAAGAATATGGAGGAAAATCAGGAGCATATGGAAAAGAAGATGTTATAATTGCAAAATTCCATGTCTTCCATGATCTTACATGCTCTATATGAGAGACTCCCTATAGGAGATATCAAAATGCAAGGAAATCATGAAAATGTAGAGGAAATAAAGATTGAGTCCCATAATCATGATTATTCATCACTTCAAGATCCACATCATTAAGGAATCAAGTCAACACCAAGGAACTACTTTATTCCAAATATCGACATGAGGAAGTTTGATGGTAAAGATCCTATAACATGGATATTATAGATGGAGCAATACTTTGAACTACACCAAGTGCCAAGCTTACAAAAGGTACTTATTGCATCCTTGTATTTTGAAAAAGATCAATTTGTTTGGTATCAATGGATTTGTGAAGGAAAAAATAATTCTATTATCTCTTAGTCCATTTTTACGAATGAATTGATATAACATAATGGGAATATTAAGAGCAATATATTATTTAGTCAATTGATAAATCTTTGAGAAAAAGGTCCAATTAAAAAGAACATTCAACAATTCCAAAAGCTCAGTCTTAGAGTAAAGAACATTCTTGAGGATGATTTGGTAGATATCTTTATGGGAACTTCAAAGGAGACCATTCAACATGAGGTGTGTCTTTTTGAACCTAAATCCCTAGAGAAAGCTTTTACTATGGCAATGGAACTGGAAAAAAAAACATGGCTACCACAAGGGTGGGCACTAGCAACTATAGAGAGCACCATGTTCCCTCTGCTAACCTCACTCATCCAACAAGGTTGACACCTCAACAAATGGATGAAATAAGATCAAAGGGACTATGTTTCAATTGTGACAACAAGTACAATAAGGGGCATAAATGTGGTGCAAATAAATTATTCTACATCGACTATGAAGGGGAAGAAGAAAAATAATTGGAACCTCACAAGATCTATATCTAGAAGAGACTACTCCAATGATATCTTGTCATGATTTGGTCAACATTAGTACTCCACAAACCCTAAAGATACAAGGATACATCAAAAATAAAAAGGTAACAATGTTGATTGATTCTGGTAGTGCTATCACATGATTTGTACTTGTGCAAATCCCTTCACAAGATACCAATATTGCGTAACAATTGGAAGTACTAGTTTTCACTGTCACATAGACAAATACTTCCCTCTTTTTAGTGTTCGATGAAGATCCAACACAAGGGAGGCTTCCCTTGTGACCTAAAGGGATCCTATAACAAGCTAGAAGAAAGTCTACGACCCCCTATCTTGGTCACTCAATGATATAGGCTAGGTCTAGGAAAGAATAAAGGCTAGGATGAGTTTAGACAAGGTAATTGGTTGACGTGTATGAGACAAAAGGAATTCCAATGTATATAATGAAAATTACCAAGTTAAACCAACTACTAATCACCTCTAGAACAATATCTATCAAGTAAAAATGATTGCTCTTGTAAAATTGTAGCAGTAAACAAGTGTATATCAACAAAATATATTTTGCAAAAACAACAAGAAATCATCTCAGAAAAAAATAGTAATTGTGTCTTAAAATTAATCCTTCAATGAGTGGATCAACATCCAATTGTCAAATACTAATTCTAAGCAAGTTTCACCCCAATATTAAGTAAACATTTAGTAATATCTCCAATCCCTCATAGTTGTAACATTCATTTGTAACAACAACAATATTGACAATGGATATTTAAGGCATTGAAGCACAATTGGCATACCAATGAAGTCACAAAGCTAAACTAAGAGAGTGATTTTTAAATAGTTGAAGGAGTTGAGTTATTACGTCATCGCAAGCATAAGAGACTAGTGACGTTTATATTCTTGGGAAAATGGAGTCATGCACAACTTGAAGATCAAGTTAGAAGACAAAGAAAAATCTAGGGAACAAAACCCTAGGACTATACCCTCATAGGCCTAGGATGTCTCTTGTTTTCCAAGTTTCCTAGAGCTTTGATAAACAAGAGAACTAGGTTTTAAACCCTAGGGGGATAGACAATCCTAATCCCTAGAACTAAACCCTATCCAAGGCAAACCTTAAGGGGATTAAAAATCATAACCCTTAAGATAAACCTTGAATGCTTCAACAAAACAAGAGGGATGATTTGAGAGAGGGGATAAACACTCTTAATCCTCTAGGGCTTGCCAACAAAATCTAAGTAATATCAAGGTTACATGCAAAATTAACCCTCTAATAAAGAAAATCACCATGATAATGCATAAGAAAACACTTGAACTTGCAATATATGACTTACTAGGACAATTCACATGCACGAGGAAACCCTAATCAACAAGATCATCCACCAAGTAGAGCAAGAAGCATCTCCAAGACAAGCACACATAAGAACTCCAATCAAATTAGAGAGAAGAGAAGACAAGTAGTAATGATATCACAAGTGATGAGTTATGATTTGATACAATGGAGCACTCCCTCTATTTATGTAGGGTAACCAAGTGCATATGTCCACAATAATGTCTAATACAACAATTAATCCATGATGCAAGTGGGGACGACCCCTCAAGTAGCTTCTAACAATATAAAATCATGCTAAAGCTTCAAAATGAGCCCTCCAAATCCACACATTTGGGTGATGTCATGCTCTAGGAAGGTGTAGGAGGCCTCCAAGGGCCACATTTCATCATAAAGGTGCCAAGTAAGGTGGAAGGTGACCTCTCCTCATCAAAGGTCATGTCTCATCATCAAATACCCAACTCATCAAAGTAGTGCCCCAATGGCAAGCAATCCCTAATCCATGACATCATCATCCATATGCTCAATGCCCAAGGCAAAAATACTAATGTCCAAGGTGGAATGAAGGTGCATATCATGTCTGCATGTTATCCAATTAAGTACTAGTGCAATGTCCTCCATCCAATTCCCAATGACCTTTAGGTACAACTCCCCAAGGTGTGGGCTTCTTTCCCATCTACATGATGACATGAATGCATCTGCAAAGTAAAATCTCATATGTCCATCGTCCAACATCCAAGAGGTGTGAGAGTTGTATCAGAGGGAGCCAAGTCATAAAGTGGCCCAACGCTCTACATCACATGTGCTATGTCCTGCATAAAGTGTACAACATCCTGGGTGAAATCATAGGGACGTCCTCTAAAGACCATGTCAGGTGCACCTAAGTCAATCAAAACTATGGAATCAAGTAAAACCAACAATCGCAAGGGACAATAGTCCTTACAATCATACAAATTAATCCATATATTAATACCAAATCCAAATGAACAACTCTCATTGGGTGTTCCCTTCAAACTTCACATTAGCTCAAGACTTTATGCAATTTTCCAAGTTTAAATATGGGAGGACCATCAAGAGACCCTATTAAGTGTGCTAGTACCCATGTAGAGAGATATTTCCTGGAAGGACCCATCAGAGATATGTTATGAATGTGAGGTGGTTATGGGGTTTACTTCTGGACATGGGGTCATTAACATGCAAGACAATGTATGAGCTCACATCCATGAGTGTCTTTGTAGAGGGTGCACTTGGTTCTTGAGTTACCCTTTCCTCTATGATTTTTTCATTATTAACCCCTTATTTTCCTTTTTCTTTATTTATTTGAGTTACAAGTCCCCTAAAAAAGGTTTCAAGCATTTATTAGCACTTCCTTTTCTTTATTTGGGATGTATTCAAGTCCTTTTTTTTTTTATTGATAATGCATTTATTCACATTAGGACTAGGGGCGATCACCATTAATGAGGGGGTAGAGCTCAAGTATGGACTATGGATTTTGAATGTCCTCATTATCCCATTTATTTCTTGGCTACCTACAATCTACCTATGGGCCTTTAGCCCCTTATTCTCACAAGATAATGAGATACATGCCTTTTTGGTGTACATCTAACCACCATTACTCAAAAGGTGGAGGAATAGAAGGATCAAGGATGAAACAGTGGTAAGTATGATCGGGAATGGTACACTATCCCTTTCAAGGAACCACCCGTAGTACGACTTTTTCCTAGGAGTGACAACATGGGACTATGATGCCTAGGATGACCACCAAGGTGAAATAAGGAAAAAAAACCATAAATTATGAGCTTATGATTCATTATCCAACTTAACCCTATTATCATTACTCAAATGAACAATGTATTAAATATGATACTTTATATGAAACTAGGACTAATGTGCCTCATAATTTTCCAGAACACCATCTCCCATTGAGCCTTGTTGATTGAGTGTGATGAGCCATGTTTATGAAGGAAGAGGCATTTGAGGGGGGGTATTTGGTTTCTCTCTGTGGACATGTTGATTATCATCATCATTGAGATCATTGTCTCCATTTTGGGCCATGAGACATTATCTCCTCTAGTTACCCCTAGGTGGGAGGAGGTAACATCTTGTTGCAACATGGGGACATGTGCTCACTGTAGAGTGCATGAGAACCTCAACATATCTGTTAGTCCAAGACCTGCAACCTGCATCACTCTAAAATCATGCTACATTCTAACATGCAAATATTAGTAACACAAGGGTAGGGGGATGTTATCCACCTTGATTTATAAAAATATAAAACCATGCGATATATATATCATTTTTTTCTTTTATAACATATAAATTAATGCACGATAAAGTAATTAATAACATCAATAAAATAAAAACAATGCAATAATGTAAGAACACAACATGACCTACCTACTCTACTCTTAGGTCGAGCCTAAGAAGTCAAGTTTCTTCTAAAAAATAAGGTTTGAGAAGGTATCCATTAACATGTAATGGTAGCTTCTATCCCTCGGGTGTGGTCAAGTAGAAGGATTTAATCTCGTACTTCTTATCAATTCGGTAGGGACCAAGACATGAGCTATCAAACTTCTTGTGCATTCCTGACTTTTCTTTCCTCTTGTCCCACATCAGTACAAGGTCATCATATTCAAAATTCCTTTGTCTTTCTTTATGATCAAACACCCCTTTAATATTATCTTAGTTCTTGTCCATTTGATATAGAGCATTCCTCCTAGAATCATCCAACTCTACAAGTTGGTCAATCCTTCCCTGTAATGCCTCCTTATCGGTCATATACTGCTATGCAAACTGGAGGGTGGGGATATGGAGGTTGATTGGCACCTTGGCTTCCAATCCATATACTATATTAAACAATGTTTTTCCTATGGAAGTATTAGTTGTGATAGGGTCCGCCTATAGTGCATATTTGATTTTACAATTCCAAGCCTTCTTACTTTCTCTTACATATTTCTCCACAATATTTATAAGATTCTTGTTGCTTGATTCTGCCAATCCATTTCCTTGGGGATAGTAATTGGATGAGTGAGATAGGACAATTCCATATTTGAATAAAAAATTGGCAAGGTCCAGGGAGCTAAAGGATTTTGCATTATCAATGGTGATCTTGGCAGGGGCATCAAACCTTGTGATTATCCTATTTTCTAAGAAACTCATTACAACCTCCTTGGTTTCCTTTTTCGTTGGGATGGATTCTACCCCCCTAGTGAAACAGTTTGTAGCAGTCAAGAACCAATGATATTCGTTGCTCAAGTTATCCTTAAATTCACTAATGAATTCTAAAACCCATTGTTGAAAATGTGCTTCAACAATGATTGGTCTCAAAGGAAAAGTAGGTAGTCATTGTTTTCTCGAAAAGAATTGGCAAGGTTGGCAAGACCTGAGATATTGATGGGCATCAATGAATAATATGGGCCAATAATAACCAACTCTCAAATCTTGTGGGAAATGGTACAAGCAGTGAAATAACCACCATAATGTCCTGAATGGAGTTCCTTGATCAACTTATTAGCTTCATTCTTTTGCACACATCTAAGGATTATTCCATCATGGTTCTTCCATCCCATACCATCTTGAGTCAAGCAATACTTCATGAATTTAAATCTCAAGGCTATTCTCTTATGATACACTAAGTGGTCAGGGCATGATAGATTATTCAAGTAATATATGATGTCAAAATACCATTCGTCATGTTCTAACTCACTCAAAACTACATTGACTTGGTCATTTTCTCCCATTTTTATGGCTTCTTCATTACTCTCAATCAAATTTTTGGCTAAAAATTGTCCTTTAATAATATTAGTGGGTTTAATATCTAAGTCATATTCTTGAATCTTTGACACCCACTTTCCCCTAGTTCCAATACAATATTGTTGGGAGAGGACATCCTTGAAAATGGGTTATGGAACATATGCTTTGATCTTGTTATAACTGGCATAGCTTATAGAATGATTCAAGGATTTGATAAGGGCATACACTTGTTTCTCAATGATTGAATACTTTAGCTCAACATCCCTAAGGATTTTTCTCATGAAAGAAATGGGTCGTTCATAATCATCCATATTCTTTTGCAATAACACTCCAACAACAATGCCTTAGGAACCGAATGAAAAAATATGAAGTCCCAAGAATAATCAGGGCTAACGAAGACATGTGCCATGATGATTTCTTCCTTAATATATTCAAAGGATATTATATTTTTATCATCCTCTGAACAAGGGATCTTTATTTAATGAAGCATTCATTGGCTTGACCTTTTCAAGACACAATGATATTCGCTTCTCAAGTTATCCTTAAATCCACAAATGAATTCTAAACCCCATTGCTGAAAAGGTGCTTCAACAATGATTGGTCTCAAAGGAAAAGTAGGTAGTAGTTGTTTTCCTGAAAATAATTGGAAAGGTTGGCAAGACCTGACATATTGATGGGCGTCAATGAATAATATGGGCCAATAATAACCAACTCTCAAATCTTGTGGGCAATGGCACGAGCAGTGAAATGACCACCACAATGTCCTTAATGGAGTTCCTAGATCAAATTTTTGGCTTCATCCCCTTTCACACATCTAAGGATTATTCCATCATGGTTCTTCCATCCCATACCATCTTGAGTCAAGAAATACTTCATGGATTTCAATCTCAAGGATATTCTCTTATGATCCACTAAGTGGTCAAGGCATGATATATTCTTCAAGTAATATATGATGTCAGAATACCATTCATCATGTTCTAACTCACTCAAAACTACATTGACTTGGTCATTTTCTCCCATTTTTATGGCTTCTTCGTTACTCTCAATCAACTTTTTGGCTAACACTTGTCCTTTAATGATCTTAGTGGGTTTAATATCTAAGTCATATTCCTGAATCTTTGACACCCACTTTCCCCTAGTTCCAATACAATATTGTTGGGAGAGGACATCCTTGACAATGGGGTATGACACATATGCTTTGATCTTGTTACAATTGACATAGCTTATAAAATGATTCAAGGATTTGATAAGAGCATACACTTGTTTCTCAGTGATTGAATACTTTAGCTCAACATCCCTAAGGGGTTTTCTCATGAAAGCAATGGGTTGTTCATAATCATCCTTATTCTTTTGCAATAACACTCCAACAACAATGCCTTGGGAAGCAAATGAAAAAATTATGAAGTCCCAAGAATAATCAGGGCTAACGTGGACATGTGCCATGATGATTGCTTCCTTAATATATTCAAAGGATATTATATTGTTATCATCCCATCTGAGCAAGGAATATTTCTTTAATAAATCATTCATTAGCTTGACCTTTTCGACAAAGTTTGGAATAAATCTTCTTATAAGTTGATCTTGCCAAAGAATGACTGCAAGGACTTCTTAATATTTGGGGGAGGGATTTTCTTAATAGATTCAATTCTTTTTGGATCAACTAAAATACATTCTTCATAAACCATGTGGCCTAAAAAATTTCCTTTTTCAATACCAAATATCATTTTTTGGGGATTTATAGAAATACCATACTTCCTACATTGCTTTAATATCTTACTAAGGCGTGAAACATGTGCATTTATTTCCTTGGAAACAACCATTAAATCATCCTGATATATCTCTATCATTTTTCCTATCAAATCCCTGAAGGAAAAATCCATCTCTCTTTAGAAAGTCGATCCAACATTCACGAGACCAAAAGGCATCCTTAAATACATAAATTTTCCCCAAGGGGTGGTAAAGGTATTCTTAAGTTGATCCTCCTCCTTAACTAAGACTTGTTATACCCAAAAAAACCATCTAACATTGACATCATTCCCACACCAGTGACCCTTTGTAACAATTTTTTTCGTGTTTGGGAGAGGATAATTGTCCTTGAGTGATAGTTGATTAACGTTTCTAAAGTACACACATAATCAAATATCTCCGCTCTTATTTCAGACAACAACCAATTTGGACATCCAAGAGGAATGTATAATGCTGGCTATGATCTTTGCGTCAGCCATTTTCTGGTGCTCCTTTTGGATTTTAGAAGCCAACTTGGGGTTGACATGCCTTAGATTATACGTAGAAGGTTTGGCTCCCTCTTTGAGAGGAATGTTTTGTTGGATAAAATCACCCTTGTAGGGATTTATATCATCATAGGTCCCGGAAAAATATCCTTATATTCTCAGATAAGGCTTATTATGCTTTCTCTTTCAACAACAATAGTTCCCTTTCCCATCTTTACCACTCTTGGATCATTTTTTGAGCTGAGATTGAACTCAAAGGCCTCATCAGGGTTGTCAATGGTAGGCTTCCCTTTGTACATATAATTCCTACCAAATATCCTTTCCAAATGAACAACCCATTTTGGAAGAGTGTCATTAGGAAAGTCTTCGATGCTTAAGTTCATGGATTCATCTTAGAGACTAACTTGAATGTCTGAAAATTCCTTGATGCTTTGCAAAAAACAAAGGATTTGGGCATCAACATTGAAAAATTTCTAGTGTTCAAGGTTATCAGGGACAAATTGATGAAATACAACTTCCATTTTACATATGTCGTGAAGAATTTATTCACAAGGTTGTAAGGTATCTTTAGAGATGGCTAAAGCAACAACAATATGGTTCTTTTCTCTTGGGACATCTTCAATTGAAAATGAATCAAAGAGTTATATAATATCCACGAGTTCTTATACTTCCCCAACCTTTCTTTCTTAGAAGAATTTTTTTTGTTTACTTGGGAAACAACTATGTCAGAGTCCCCTATGAATCTTAGGCACTTAATATTCCAATCGAGAGCTAGGTCCAGTCCTATGATTAAGGCTTCATACTCAACAATTTTATTTGTACAATCAAATTCAAGCCTATAAGAGAAAAAGGTGGTCTCATGTGAAGGGACTACAAGGATGATTCCAAGACCAGATCCTGA
>JZKD02S1551537.1:0-10408 GCA_000966675.3 Picea glauca
ATCAATGGAAGAAAGGCTTCCAACTAGCCCCTTTCCGAAATTTGGAAAAGAAATTCCAAAGGAAATATTCTCACTCTAACAACCAGAATACCCAAGGGGGAGGAAGACCAATTAACCTGGGAACCAAGAAATTTGGGGATAGCCCCACGAAATTGTTAAAATGTTGGGAGTGTGGAGAACCTTACTTAAGGAGGAACTGTCCATGTTTAACTTCTGCAGTAAGGACCATAGTTCATAACCTACAAGAGGCCTCTATAGTGGGAGATGTGGGAAGAAGCGTACAAATAATTAATGCAGTTGTGGATGGCCTACAAGTTGATTATCAATCCACTATAGTGGAGATTGAAGGTAAAGTGAATAATAATCGTATTTCTATTTTAATTGACCTAGGAGCTACTCTGAGTTATGTTACTCCTCGTTTAGTTGATTCAGATAATCTTAAGAAAGTAAAGCATGCTAAATCCTGGTTAGTGCAACTAGCAACAGGGACTAAGAGAAAAGTAACATATTTCATTTATGAATGTGAACTCAGTTTAGATGGCCAAAATAAAAAATTTAATTTGAATATTTTACCTTTGGGATCTTACAACATAATCATTGGAGTGGACTGGTTATAGAAACATAAAGTAATTTTGGATTTCTATGAAAAATCACTTAGTTATAGAGATGAAAACAACACATTTAGGACAGTACAAGGCATCGGAAAACCAATCTCGGTTAGGCAAATTTCAGCCATGTAGTTTAATAAATGCATGATTAAAGGTTGTCATATTTATGCTATTCAAGTGACAAATCTGTTAGAAAAGGAAGATAAACCCAACCTAGAAGAATTTACCATCTTACATGAGTTTAGAGATTTATTTGTGGATGAAATACCAGAACTTCTTCCAAGGAGAGAGATAGATTTCTCCATCTATATGCTTCGTGGACTAGCCCCGATATCTAAGGCACCCTATAGGATGAGTTTACCTGAATTAACAGAGATGAAAATTCAGCTACAAGAACTATTGGACACGCAATACATTAGACCAAGTGTGTCTCCCTGGGGAGCACCAATCATTTTCATTAAAAAGAAAGATGGGACTTTAAGATTATATATTGATTATCGACAATTAAACAAGATGACTATTAAGAAAAAGTATCCTCTACTCAGAATTAATGACCTGTTTGACCAGGTGGGAGGAGAAAATATTTTCTCCAAGTTAGATTTAAGATCTGATTATCACCGGGTTAGAATAAAGGATGAAGATATAAATAAAACATCTTTCGAACGAGATATGGACATTATGAGTTTGTTGTTATTCTGTTTGGTCTTACTAACGCACCAACAACATTTATGTGTTTAATGAATAACATATTCAGTCAATACTTGGATAAATTTGTTTTGGTATTTATTAACGACATTTTAGTTTATTCAAAAATGGAAGAAGAAAATGAAGAAAATCTAAAGATAGTATTACATACCTTAAGGAAACACAAGTTGTAAGCAAAATTTGACAAATCTGACTTCTACCAAAACATAATACAGTACCTAGGACATGCAATATCTGAGGAAGGTATTGGAGTTGACCTAGAGAAGATAAGAGCCAGCATGGAATGTTCTATCCCTAAGGATGTGGTAGACATCTGGTCATTCATGGTAATTACCAATTATTACTGCAGATTCATCGAGGGGTTCTCTAAGATTTCATACCCAATCACATCCCTAAATAAAGAGGGGGCAAAGTTTACTTGGTCACAAAAATGTCAAAATAATTTTAATAAGTTAAAAGAACTGTTAACAACCGCACATATTTTAAGGGTAGGAGACCTTGACAAAGACTTTACAATCTATGTGGATGCGAGCAAAAAAGGTTTGGGAGTTGTCCTAACTCAATAAGGTCACGCTATTTGTTACGAGTCACAAAAACTAAAAGAACTTGAACGAAACTATGTCACATACGAC
Source organism: Picea glauca (assembly GCA_000966675.3). Classification (NCBI taxonomy): domain Eukaryota; kingdom Viridiplantae; phylum Streptophyta; class Pinopsida; order Pinales; family Pinaceae; genus Picea; species Picea glauca. The sequence continues at coordinate 1,946 of JZKD02S1551537.1, forward strand.
TTGGAATTAGTAGTTGTAATTCATGCACTAAGAATGTGGTGACACTACTTGATGGGCAAAAATTTTATGTTGCTAACTCATAAAAGTGGTGTGAAATTCTTATTTAGTCAACTAGATCTTAACGCAAGGAAACCAAGGTGGCTAGCCTTCTTGAGTGAATTCCATTTCGACGTAAGACACATCAATGTTAAATAAAACAAAGTTGTAGATGCCTTAAGTAGGAGAACTAATGGACCGTTTGAGATAAGTATTAGCATAACATAAAGTGACATTGAACAAAGGATAATATCTACAAGTGGTAATGATGGAAAATACATCAAAACAATAACATATTTATAAGATAATGCAAAACATTTGGATAGAACAAATCTGAGTTTGTATAGAAATTGACTGCAAGGATTCAAAAACAGGCTATACATACCATATTTTGCGGAATTAAAGATAACAGTTTTGGATGAAGTGCACAAGAGACCATATTTTGGTCATCCAGGATACCATAAAATGGTAACAACATTGAGGAAGTTGTTATACTTTCCTAACATGAAAGGTGAGAAGGTTGAATACTTATCATAATGCCTAGATTGTCAACAGGTGAAGGTTGGACATCAACATCCATCCGACGTGCTACAACCTCTACCTATACCAGAATGGAAGTGGGATACTATCTCACTGGACTTTATCACAAGTTTGCCTAAAACTCAAAAGAAAAATGATTCGATTATTGTAGTGATTGATAAACTTAGCAAGTCTCCACATTTTATTCCTATGAAATCTACTGATAAATCTATTAGCATCACTAAAATATTTATGAAGGAAATATTTAGATTGCATGGTATCCATAAAATGGTGATTTCTGATAGAGATGTCAACTTTACATCAATGTTTTGGAAATAATTGTTTGCAGGGTTGAATACTAACCTGAATTTCAGCACAAGCTACCATCCACAAAAGGATGGGCAAACTGAACGAATGAACTAGATTGTGGAAGATATGTTACGAATGTATGTAAGGAAGAAACCAACTAAGTGGGAGGAATACCTACACTTAGTAAAATTAACGTACAATAATGGTTATCAGATGTCAGCTAAGATGAGCCCCTTCGAAGTACTATATGATAGAAAGTGTACAACTACAATTAGTTGGGATAACCTAGTTGGCAGACTCATGATGAAACCAGAAATGATCCAAGAAATGGAGAAAATGGTAGGAAAGGTACATCATAATTTAAAAGAGGCACGGTACAAACAGAAAGGCTATGCATATTTAAAAAAGAGACACCAAGAATTTCAAGTTGGAGACCACGTGTATTTAAAAGTCAAAGAAAGAAGAAGTTCATTGAAGATAAGAAACTGTTCAAAATTAGCACCCAAGTTTTGTGGCCCCTTCTAGAGATTAGCTCAAATCTGACCCATGGCATATCAACTTGCACTCCCTGCAAATTTAAACATTCATAATGTATTTCATGTTTCTTTGTTGAAAAAGTATATTCATGATCCTACTCACATCATTGATTGGAACATGGTGTAGGTGGAACCATAAGGCAAGTTCCAACAAAAATCTCTTCACATACTAGACAGGGAATAAACAGTACTACGGAACAGATCCATTGCCCAAGTAAAAGTGCAATGGAAGAACTTTAGTCCTGAGGAGGCCGCTTGGGAATTGGAGGAAGATTTGTAGAATTCTTATCCAACCCTATTTCGAGAGAGGAATGAACATTGAGGACAATGTTGTACTAAAGGGGGAGAGGATGTAATATCCCCAAAAATAATGAATTATTCAAGTCTGTATGAACTTAGGAATAAATTTCCATTTTTGGTAAATTCGTATTTGGAATTTTTTTGCCATTTATGGCAAATCCAAATTTGGAATTTGATTATGTGTAATTAATTATTTTGACTCTTGGGCAAAATTTTGATTTTCCCAACTAACTCTTTGATTGTGACACATGTAAAGACAAACATTTTCATATATTAATTGTTGGAGGACAAATGGAACAGCCAGGTTGAAAACAACTGACCATGACTCCATGAGTGGGGAACAAACTTGTGTTACCTCAGGGATGAATTTTACAAGTGGAAAATGAGGAATTTGACCACTAGAAGCCCTTGAAAATTAGGGATTTGTAAAGATGCGAAAATTCCCAAGGAGGGAAAAATACCTAGGCACACGATGCTCATGATATACAACATATGGGGGAGGCACGACATTGCTTAGTATGTTGGGGAAAGTATATTACTTGTTGTTATGAATACCTGTTGGGTATGAGGCAAGTGAATTTTTTTATCTGAAAGGAGGACTACAACAAAAGATGATCATTTCAATTCAACCTTATGGACTCATGGTCAAGATAGGGGGTGAATGAAGCAAGTAATTTTTCTGGTCCATTCTATGATTGGGTAGAACTTTAATGTTCCATTTGTGTTCCAACATCAATTTCAGATATGTACGTCTACATGTTCTCTTTCTAAATATTTTGTTGAGTATTAGCTAAGTGGAATGAGATGAATCTGCGATAATTATTTATTCATGTGAATATGCTCATTGAACAAAACTAGTAAGACGACTGTAAGTTCTATATGCTAATATAAATTAGAACTATATGCATATAGATAGGAATGTGGGTATATGTATAATCAGGAATAAAGAATATTAAAATTTGTTGTAGGTTTTCAAGTAAACGTTAAGTAAAGACATACTTTTACAGAAGATGCCTATGTATATTTTACATGTATCTGAATATATATGTGTGTGTATTCAAGATTAAATAAAATAGAATTATTGTGGTGTTAATCATAACCATTAACATGTATGTAGATATATACATATATATATTCAAGCTTAAAGAAAATTGGACTGTTGCGAGGCTAATCATAATCTTGATATATATATATATATATATATATATATATATAGTTGCATGTATAGATACATGGATTTGTACGAACATATAATATATTCATATACAGAAAGATGTTATCGATCCTTGAATTAGATGAGAATATAAGTGTTTACCATTGAATAGATCATACAAAAGGCATAGAATTTATAGTCCTTTCTACATTACATCAGGCCTACAAGTAGAGAATTTCAGTGGTATACAATACATTGTACAAAAGTTGTGCAATACTTAACAACTTAATCAAATAGTTTCAGAACCCGTTTGTTCAATAATAATAAAATTATAAATGATATGTACATCGAGGAAACCCTGGTTCAAAATCATTATAGTAGAGTACCCTAGGGTAAGGATCCCATAACATTAGTACTCAGAACTCGAATACCTTTCTGAGCAAGGCAATCCCCTTGATCCTTTTTCCATCGAGCTAGTTAATCCTGCAAAAGGAGAATCGATAGATTAAATAAATTGTGTCAATAAATCAAATGAAATTAAATATTAATAAAGTGGAATAATACTTAGCTTAAAGCTGTCACAAAATAAGTTTCCCCACCGATGTTTGAGAGTTGATCGATCCACAATGCAAAGGGGAGAGTGGAACCCAGGTCGGTTGATGGGTACCCTCATAAACAAGACAGGGCCCATCATTAGTGATGGTAACTGTAATAATTCTAGGATATACATGAATTTAATTCAACAACGAAGAAAAAGAAAGAATACGAAGTAATTAACCAAAATATAGTAAAAAATCCCGCATAGGATAAATTAATGCCTTGGTATAATCCAGAGTTGAACTATAAAGTCACACAGAGATAAGTTATCTCACATAGATGCATAGATGTGATTTTTACCAAAGGTGAACCATGTTCTCATATTTATAGAGAGTGCTTCAGATTTACGATTTATATCAGCAAGTAAATAAGATGTATAAATTTTCAAATAATAATATATTACGATTTAGAAATGCTATAGTGGATAGATGTTAAATAAGTTACCAATTTCATCGGTGACCAAGAATTTTCACAAAGACGCAAATACCTATAAAGGATACACAGTATTTTTACATATACACAGAGCCTAGATCACGATGATCCAGGCACTGAGTAAAACTCTCAGAATGTATACATATTTTTGCATGCACAGAGAATAGGGAATTACAATTTATTTACCCTTCATAATGCAAGTTCATCCACCATAATAACCCTTTGAAAGGTAAAGACGTATATAGGATTTAATTTAGTGAATGATCTTTTACCCTATCCATTCTAGAAACTATGTTACGAATGGACGTTCTCAAACCAGTAAACTTTAATTTAAGGTAGGAGTAAACACAAACTTCTCAGACAGGGTTGCTAGTGCAGGGGATACATATGCTTACGCTGCACAGAACACAGAGATAATTTTTACGCAACAATTAAACAAGGAATTTTTATCTTATTGACATTCCGTCAAGGGTATCATTTTATAGAAAGTAGGTTGAAGCTTACAAAATGAATAGTTTGGAGAAAACCAGGAGGTGTCACGCGATGCGTGGGGTTCTATTTTTAATCTATGCATAAGAAACGAAATAGGAAGAACAACCTGAATAGCTAACTAAATGTTTTGAAGTGCATGGTATTTTGACGAATTTTTCAATCACGATATTATGAGAACTAATAGCTCGCGCCCACGAGACCCTCAAAGGGGGTTTTTACCTTTTGCTTTTGCAGTAAGTTCATGCTGAGAAGGCAGGGGTCCCACCAGTGGGAAAGGTAAGCCAAAGCGCGTGAAAAAGGAATACATAGGTAAATGGTATGCTTATACTCACAAATGCCTTCGTCATCTTAATAATACCACCACACAACCACATAACAGAGTTACAAAATACATAGGTAGGATATCTCTCATAGAATGAGGTCGAAGATTTAGAGGTCACTCAACAAAGACAAACAAAAAACCCTAAAGACTGACTAGTGTCTTAATATTACAACATTGCTTGAAGGAGGAGGTGAAATAACATCGTGAGACAACCAGGAAACTACTAACATCTAAAGGAATCTTATAAACCCTAGTCCAAGAACTGAAAATATCAGAAGAGCGGACAAAGATGAAATTTGTATAGAAGAAACAACCTATTACAGTGCCAATGTGGCTTATGTCTAAGTTATAGGATGTGAGAATTACCTTTTCGTGTGCAATAAGGGCACTAGATCCACCTTAATCCTATCCCCTCATATTGTTCTTCAAGACTAGGTTGTCTATTTTCTCGTTAGCCAGTAATAGAGAAATAAAAACGCGTAGAGAAAAAATCCTCGACATGTCTAGAGTAAAGCGTTACAATGAGTTACCTCAGGCCTCGACAAGAGGATTATAGTGAAGGATATGAAATAGTACATTTCCATGTGAAATGATGGAGGTCAGATGATTTTTTTTGGACACGGTGGTCGAGCGACATTTCTAGGGAGGTACGTTCACATGTAGTAATAAATGTGTTCGTCAGGGTTTTAATCAGCGATTGAAATTCCTTTAATCCGACTTCATGCCAATTTATTACAGAGTTGTGATACTAGTCAGTTAGGGTTACGATTGTACCTTTTTGTCATGCCCATCTCTTGTTTAGTTAAGGGTCTTACCTTCTAGTTCCAACTTGTTATCAAGCTCGGGATTGGTGACTACTATCGTTGGGGATTCACAACGATACCAACCGTTAACCGTATTACTAGTACCATTGTAATAGTGGTCGGATCATTAAACATAGACACTTTACCATGAATTATTTATTGCTTTATACAGATTAATAAGTAAATTCCACCCATAGATTAAAGTCTACGATGTATTTAAAAAAGAAAATGCATAACTTATGAATCAGATTCTGTATAGGATCCATATAGTGTATAAGGTAATTCTTTAGCATAAAGATGATGGTAACACTAGTTTGGAATTGTAATAGTTTAGGTATTAAACTCTTTGTACACTCACCTCTAAATAGGAATAAGATCAAATAAGACTTATCTTCTCACACATAGTAACATAGTTGAGTGTGTATATTAATGGGTAAACATTAAGGTTAATGGGTAGACTAGGGGGTAGTCAATTTATCCCTTAATTTCCATTCAATATGATTGTTGCATAGTATAGAGTAATTTCAGAAATAAATCTATTCTACATGATATTATATTTGTATCAAGAAAAGGATAAGCGTAAGATTTTTGAAAGTCAATAGTAATGACAAAACTACCCTACATATATTAAAGTTATGTTTTTGAAATAAAATTTGAAAATGAAAGGAGATTTAATGTCCCTAGCAAAAAAAAAATTATTTTGGTAAATTTGGGGTACATTACAAGTAGGGTAAACACAAAATCGATGACAGAAACAACTAGATCTCTTCAGATTTGTTGGATTATCTTCCCAACTTCACTATAAATATTATACAATAAGAGAAGCTATCCAAGAAATGACAAAACATCCACACAAATTATTTCAAAGGAGACTTGAAAAATGATCTATGTGACAATCACACTCTAAAACAAAGGAAAAACTAGATGTAAATAGACTATTGTAGAACCTCACAAACTTAGAGGAGGTCCTAATCTAAATAACTTGGGTTTTAAACTGCAAAATTATAGTTTTAAAATGCAAAAATAGTTTTAAACTGCAAAAATACAAGGTCTCGTGGGACACAGGCCTACCAACCAGTAAGGGATCCTTGAAGGACACCATCAATGCAAAAAGCAATGTCTGGAAAAGTTTTCTTTTTGAAGAAAGTGGGTTTGTTTTAGATCTTCCATATTTGGATCAGTTCTATCATATCTACTGGGTCTGAGCTATGAATCACTTAATGTGACCCAATAAAACGAAAATCCTAATACAAAGGAAGAGGTAGGAAAAGAGACTCTATTAGATAATAATTCTTCTCGAGTATAGTCATCAATCAGTTATGGGATTTTTGCTCACAAGAATCTCACTGAGAGGATAAGTAAGATCTCCCTAGGATTGGCCTAGAAATTCTTGACAAGAATTGGATAGATTTCCTATGGTTTTCCTAGAAACAAGCCATAATATCACACAAAAGGAGTTTAGAGAATGACTTACATTTTTCCTAATGATTGTCCTTAGCGTATCCTGAATGATTTAGTCCTAAAGTTCTAGCTCCAGCTTCTACAACCTTCTTCCCACACACCAAAGACAAAACAATACCATTCTACACTTCTTCCTAGTGTTAGAATATTAAATCTAGCTTGGATCTACACTAATCTATAGTATACAAGATCGAATTTGAATATTCATATATCAAAGAAAAACATTCAAGGGGAAAAAATGATCTACTAATGAAGCACAAGAACATTACATCAATACATACCTCAAGTGATGATGTAATCTCCTTTGGTCTCCTTGCTCCTTGTCTCTCCTACCAACTCCTTGGTTAGGCTAGGCTCATTGACTCTTGGTTGTGTTGATGGACACCTGTGTAGTTGAACAACATAACATTACTATTCCATTCTTCTCCCTCTTTCCCAAGGATTTCCTTTGTTATATAGCTCTTGGAGGAGGCTTGGGATAGGTTTTTACATATTCTAGAGGCCACTAGAGACTCAAATTATGTTATTTTGTAATCCTTTTCCATGAATATCCAACTCATATGTCTTCTATAACCCCATAAATCCTCAATTCTAATAGTTGGACAATGTCTCGCTTAATGAGACACTAATGTCCAATGAGGGCCTCACCTGTTTCCTATTAAGTGTCATGCAAGAGCCTCCAAAAATGATTTGAAAGGGATCAAACCTCAAGAAAAATCTATAGTAGGGCTTTTATCCTCTCATGGATTCCTATCTTCTCTATAAGGTGGATATTGAGGCTATAACACCCACGTTAATAAAAACTTCAGTATCATCATTCCATGACTTCAATATTTACATTACTAATAATCCTTATGAACACAAAATCCTCTTAAAGATCTCGATATAGTATGATTGTAATTTACAACAAGTGATCCTTCCAAAAGTCATTGCACAAAGAATTGTTTTCCATTTTTAATTAGAATTTCATGTAATCCTTTGTTAATAATATGGTAGGGCACATTTCTACACATTTCCCCAAAACTCCTGAGACTACTTTAGTTGTAATATTATAAAAATCATTTGAACGTGATAAAATGTTTATATTTAAGGTATTCAATAGGTGATCTACAAGGAAACCATGGATATTCGTTCATTGTTATTACTACTCCATAATGACTATTATTTTTTGTTTTATTGTTTTTCAGTTAGTTTTATTTTTTTCAAACAATTTATTATTAAAAGTTTTTTTCTAAAATTCAAAATATCATTTAACTATGTTTTGATTTGATTGGATAAAAAATAACAATGTATATTTTCATTTCCAAACTATAAATATATCAGTTTTTTATATATAAATAATAATACATTGAAAATAAGTTTATTTTTCTAAATTAAATTATATATATATGGATATTCGTTCATTGTTATTACTACTCCATAATGACTATTATTTTTTGTTTTATTGTTTTTCAGTTAGTTTTATTTTTTTCAAACAATTTATTATTAAAAGTTTTTTTCTAA
>JZKD02S1551548.1:0-13359 GCA_000966675.3 Picea glauca
TGTTAGGGGGAGTCCTGTATTGGTTGCATATCTGATACCTCCTAAAATTAATGCAACAGCTCAGGGGGAGCGTGTTTTCTTTGACATTGATGTCAAAGGGGGAGAAAAGGAGTTGACCGGATCAGATGCTATGGTTGGAGATCCTAACAGATTAACGCAGTCGTTCGGGGTTGCCATCAATGCCAAAGGGGGAGATTGTTGGAAGGTTTACAGTTGGGAGTAAGCTTGTCATTGATGGCAAGAATAGCGATGGCAAAGATCAGCATGATCAACAGTGCAGTGATAATGGAAGAGGAGGAGCAACAGTGAACGTTGGATCTTATTCAGAATCCCCGATGACCATCAGATATGAATTCAAAGAGGAGTAGCACGCAGTAGACAAGAATAGATCTCGGGCGTTCGATCTAAGCGCGGGGTACATCCATCGTTGGATCAGGGAGGACCTGCACGTTCATTACACGGCGAAGTGGCGAAATCGCGAAGGTGGACAAAATCGCAAAGCGGTGAAATCGCGAAGTGGTGAAATCGCGAGAAGATTTGGGCCATAGGATCTGGGGTATCTACGAAGGCTCAATAGCCGTTAGATATGGTGAAGTTGCAAGGCGGATAAGCCCAAGAATCATCCAACTCTCCAAAGTTGTGAAGGAATCCTGACCGTATATCGGGGACAGTCGTGGACCGTTGATCAAGAGGATGCGTGGCGAAAAATCAGAGCACCACAGACTCCATTTCAGAGTCTCACCTATCGCGACTTGGAGTGACGAGAATCTCCATCTAAGGATCAGCCAAATGCGAGATCACGAAAAGATCAGGACCGTCAGATCACCAAGAACGAGGACCGTTGATCTAAGCTCCATCTCGGAGTCTCGCCTATCGCGACTTGGAGTGACGTGAATCTCCATCTAAGGACCAGCAAGATGCGAGATCACGAAAAGATCAGGACCGTCAGATCACCAAGAACGAGGACCATTGATCTGAGCTCCATCTCGGAGTCTCGCCTATCACGACTTGGAGTGACGAGAATCTCCATCTAAGGACCAGCGAGATGCGAGATCACGAAAAGATCAGGACCGTCAGATCACCAAGAACGAGGACCGTTGATCTGAGCTCCATCTCGGAGTCTCGCCTATCGCGACTTGGAGTGACGAGAATCTCCATCTAAGGATCAGCGAGATGCGAGATCACGAAAAGATCAGAACCGTCAGATCACCAAGAACGAGGACCGTTGATCTAAGCTCCATCTCGGAGCTTCGCTTATCGCGACTTGGAGTGACGAGAGCCTCCATCTAAGGAACAGCGAGATGCGAGATCGCGAAAATATCTGGACCGTTGATTCATCAAGATCGTGGACCGTCGATCAAGGTCGATGAAGATCATGAGTTCGCAGCACCTTTTAGTGCAGACAGTGGTCACCGCCTGTGGTCACGTGGAGGAAGGACCTAGTACAGATAAGCTCCGCCTCGGAATTTCTGGGATCGCGTCTGGTACGAATGCCGAAATACCGAAAAGGTGAAATGTCACTGTAATCCAACAGTGCAGATGAAACTAAAGGAGATCGGAGGGCTACTATTGCATGTCACAGTATAACTGCCAGAAACCACTGATGGTTTTTGCCAGAGGACTCGAAGACACTTCGGGGTGATTAACAGAGGAGATGAAGAGTCTCTGGGAATCTTCAAGAGGGATGAAGATGCTCATGGAGGCGATTGACAGCTGGATGAGCATTGAAGCCTGTAACTGGAACAGAGAAGGTGAGCTCGTCTGTCACAGAGAAGACGAAGAGTCTCAACTGCCAGAGAGGCTGAGGAATCTCAGCATAACATACGGTGATGCTGAACGAGTGGAAAAACGGCCAGAGAAGATGAAGAGTCACGATGATGATCAGACAGAGCACTCGATTTGTGGAGGATATCGGCGCGGTATGAGTATGCAGAGGTATTACGCGCATTGCATGCACAAGGTGCACAAAAGATATAAATACACTGTAGAGAGAAGAGATGGGGTTGTTGTTATTGTTGGGATTGTTGTTGTTGAAGGTGATTCATGCGTGAAGAAGGAGGAGAGTGCAGCAGCTGAATTGAACAGAAGAGGATGTGTGCAGGAAGGCAGTGAGGCGGACAGAGAAACAAAATGCAGGAGAATAGTGATGAGTCTGGTAAGCCATTGTTGAACATTATATCACTGTAATAAGTTTCAGTAGCAAAGATCGATAAAACAGGGTAGTTGGGAGGTGCTAGGGAGGACTGGTGTCCTCAGAGGTTCAAGTGGATGCTTGAACACGGGGAGTTGGTGCTTCCTTCTAGTTGGTGCTAGAGAACCAGGGAGTTGGTGCTTCCTTCTAGTGGGTGCTAGAGAAAAACAGAGAGTTGGTGCTCTCAGCAAGTTGCAGCTTGCAAAACAGAGGTTGTAGCCTCACAATGAAATGGTGCTCATATGTATGATAATGTAAAGAATGTAAATAATACTTATCATATAAAGAAGAAGAGGTTTTTACCCTGTATGGGTTTCCTTGGGAAATATCTGTCTCTGTGTTTCTCATATATGTGACTGATGATGAATGTGCCATTGTTCATTTCCCTGCATTATTGTGATCATCATTGAGTGCCTTGTAAATATTTTAAAAGAAGCATAATTGTTTAAGCACGATAACAACTGATTCACCCCCCCTCTCAGTTGTCCAACAGTATTAACCTCTACATGTAACTCTGACGAGACTAGAATATTCCGAGAAGCAAGAGAAACCCTAAAACGTTGGATAATAACCCTAGGAGACAAGTCGGCTCAAGAGAATATTTTTTTATTGAGTTATTAGCCTCCAGGAAGAGAAGTCGGCCCAGTTAGGTGACTTGGAGTAGTATAAATAGAGGGCGTTAGAGCTCATTTGTACACACTCTCTCTCACAACTGCATAAGACCAGTGGTGCGCAAGTTTGGAGAGGAGTTGCAGTTGCAGCTGCTGCAACTGGCATTTTCGACTTTGGCTTGGACTTTCTCTTGGTTATGGTTTGGACTTTCTCTTGGTTATGGTTTGGACTTTCTGCTTGGTACGCTAGTTCTGGAGAGAGGTATGCTACCTTGATTGGCTATTGGTTCTAGGTTTTGCTTCCAGAATTATTCTCTCTATCAAGGTTAAGGTGATCGGGGGTGGCATTTGTGCCTATGGTTGGATGACAATATTGAGATATTGTCTATAGTGAAACGAGCACACCTATTATTCTAACAAGTTACGGGCCCACACTATCTTCGGAGAGTCTAACCACTGGAAGATAGATTGGGAGGATTTGCTCAGTTACAGTTGCAGTTGCAGTCAAAGTTTTGTTGCAACAACGAAACCCTAAACCTCTTGTTAAGGCACCTTAAGTGAAGAGATTGACCTAATTTCTGGATAGCCTAGTGCACCCTAGCCTAGCACACCTCCTGGTACTCTCAACAAGCCAAGACGTCAAGTTTGAGTTTTTGGTCAAAGTCAAAGATTGACCAAGTCAAAGTCAAAGGTTGACCAAGTCAAAGCGGTAATGACTTACTCTATGAAGTCAAAAAATAAGTTAGAAAGGGCTTCTAACTTCAGAGCATGGAAGACAAGGATTGATCTCATCCTTGCCAAGAATAAAGTGTTGGATCTCGTGAAAGGCAAGATCATGGAACCACAGTTTGAAGCAGGAAAAGAGAAGGAACCTCAGAACGTTACAGTTATGCTATGAGTATCATAGTGGACTCTGTAAAAGACCACTTGATACCCTACATTTCTCATCTTGACTCATCTAAGAAGATGCACGATGCCCTAACTAACCTTTTCTCAATCAGAAATATTGGACAGGTAATGAGTCTGAAAAATGAGCTCCGTGACATGAAAATGAATGATGATGATAGCATAACATCATACTTTGTGAGAATCTCTCAAATAAGAGATCAACTACAAGCAATTGAAGAAATCATTTCAAGGAATTGTTAAATATAGTACTCAACAGCCTTCCCAAGACATGGGATACATTTGTTGCAAGCATGAACACAAGAAAGGAGTATCTCACATTTGAAGAACTTTGGACTTGTTGTGCACAAGAAGAATCAAGGATTAGCACAAAAGAGAAATCCCAAAAGAAATATGATGATCAAGCCTTCACAGCAAAAATTCAAGAATTTCAGGAATAAGAGGAAGTTTGGCTTAAGGAAGGAAACAGACGAAGCAACAGTTGCCGAAGAAAGGGAAACCTCAAAGAAAGTTAAGCAAGATGAAGTAGACTTCTTCTTCTAGTCAAGTCAAGTAATGTACATGAAAAGGATGAAGTACGTTGACAATCTTTGGTGACAAATTCCTGAGGAATCTATGCCAAATAGGTCGAAATCAGAATCAAACTTGAAGAGACCCAAAAAGAGTCAAACCAGAAAGAAGTCAGTAATTAAGAGGAAACTAGAATAAGACTTGTGACACTTTGCAGAAAGCAATAAGGATGCACACGGAAGCGTGGATTCTCTTAGATGGAGGGAGCTGATTGCAGAATTCCAAAAGAAGAGCATGCATTCATGCATGAAGACAAGATTAGGAGGGAGCTAATCCTAAATGATATGATCCATTAAAGAATCCGTAAAGATTATGAAGTATCTATCCATGTTCCCATTGAAAGTAACAACCATGATAAACAGCACGTGATTAGGAGAATTCTTGGTTGTCCATCTACATTTATGCTCCTATGACGAAAAAAAGAAGTTGGAACCTTCAGAAAGGAAGGGCATAGAATCTATAGAAGATTCCATGGACTCCAACATTGAAGATGAAGAAGAACATGAAGATTCCAAGAAAGAAAGAAAAGTCAGAACAACCAATTGAACAAGTTATTATACCAAGAATCATAAGACTACCAACTTGGTTTGAACCCACTAGAAGCAATCAAGCAGAAGAAATGGAAGTTGTGATGAAGAATAGTATATGTAAGAAAATGTGAAAAAGACTTATGAATGGAAGCATTGAGAGATTCAGAACTAGAGGTTCTTCCAGCAGGAGGGAGAAGACTATGACGACAGCTTGTTCCAGTAAACCAGATATACCTCTTACAGTATCCATGTAAAACATTGTTCTTCCCAATAAAGCAAATTGAGAAAGAAGCTTATACCAAAAAGAGACTCATGTATGCAAATGGAAGAAAACCTTGTATGGATTCAAGCAACTTGATGCATAGTATCTCATATACAACAGAAGCGTGGCGAAAACTTCCTATGACAGAGAAAGTGTATCAGGATGGTTACTCAGAAGTTTGGGATGATGGATTGCTAATCCATGGAAAATTCTCATGATGACAGATCTGAAGAAGTTGAGAGACTCTAATCTAGTAAGACCTATTATCGTGCAATTTCTACTTACCCCAAAGCCCAAGGCAAGTGGGTACAGAATTGGCATAACTGGGAATAACCTATCACTGTCACCTTAATAGGAGATCCCTTTCTATTTAGGAGTATGTCAAGACTACCCCAGGGGAGACGTCCCCGGTGACCTAGGGGTTTGAGAAGGCTAAGGCAAGTAATCACAAGGAAACCCTTCCCCTCCACAAATCACTCAAGTCAAAGAGTTCTTCATGTCTTATAGAGATGAAGCAATTATGTACCTGCCCAGTGTTAGAATATAATGGATGTGCTCGTTTTACCATTGACAATATCGCTATTGTCACCCAACCATAGGCCGAAGACACCCTCCGAGCACCTTAACCTTGACAGAGAATCACTCCAGAAGCAAACCCTAGGCTAGATAGCCAAACAAAGGGTAGCGCTCCTTTCCCCAAGGGTAGCGCACCAACAAGAGATGATCAGATAGTCCAAACCCTAACCAAGAGATAGTCCAAGCCAAACGTGATCTGCTAGCTGCAGCAGCTGCAATGGTAGCTCTCCTCCAAACCTGTGCACAAAACTGGGCACTGCAATGCGCACAAGTGTTGCTCTCCAATTCTGAGACTGTCTGCCAGAATGAGAACTGGTCTCCTGTATTTATACTAATTCTGGCTAACTACCTGGGCCGACTTCTCATTTTGGGTATCTGTCTGTTCAGTATATATTAATTCTTCTAGCCGACTTCTTCTCTTGGAGGCTAATAACCTAATATAAATTATCCTCTTGAGTCGACATGTCTTCTAGGGTTATTAGCCAACTCATTAGGGTTTCTTCTTATTTTCCGGAGTATTCTATTCTCATCAGGTTTACACGTGGAGGTAAATACCTCTCGCAGCTACCATAATATCAACACTCCCTCCTAGCTAGGGAGGTATTACAGGTAATGGTCTTGAGAACGAACATACCATTCACTCGGTAGCATCAACATAGACTATCTCATGACTAGATCATGAGCACCATCATCACCATCAGTATCATCAGCGGTATCATCTCTCGAAACCATACTCCATCTGAGTAATTAGACATGATGCTGGATAAGTCACTCACACCACAGAGTTATACAAGAGCCATTCTTCTAATCTGGACATATGTCCTAGAAGAGTAAATGTTTTGAACCATTTTCCGTCTGGGAAATCTCTGTTCTTTGATCATCCATCTAGTTGATAATCATTTCCAATACTGTTGATAGTCTTCAAGGCAATCGAAATAAAATAGAACACAACTGTGTCTATCCATAGTAGTACATAACTACAATCTAGTGGTACACTACCACACCAAGTAACACACAAGTACTTGATCAAACAGTGGAACACATCCACCACAATAGTATATATCTACTGTCATACAATCTTCATAACAATCATCTGATATCAACCTGCACAGAAACAATGTTATGATATAAACTGAATCATATGGGCCATTCTTCCATTCACATATGTGAGATCTCGGAAGAGCATCTGCCCTCAAAAGGTAAGACATCAATGATGAGCTATCTGAACTATTCTTCTCAAGCAAGGAAGTACAATTGTCCTGATTTTTTAGCCTGGACCATTCCCCACCCTGGGCCATTCCTCCGACACTAAACAAAGTGTAACCTGAAGAGAATGAATCCACCCTAAGGAATGCATGTCCCTGATTGTTGAGCCTGGACCATTCCCCACCCTAGGCCATTCCTCAGGCACTAAACAAAGTGCAACCTGGAAAGAATGAATACACCCTAAGGAATGATTGTCCGGACCATTTCCCCTGTTAACCACAAGAGGAAAAGACTGTCCTGTACCAACCTCCAAAACGGACCATTCCTCATGTTAACCACAATGAGAAATCGTTGTCCAGCGAGGCGGGCCAGTCTTCTTGAGTAACCCTCAAGAAAAGAGACTGCCCTAGACCACTCCCCATGTTAACCATAATGGGAAGTCGCTATCTATGGTACATCAACAATCTAGACCATTTTCCGAACTAGAAAATGTCTATCCATCAGAAATCTCAATCCACTTTCCGAACTGGAAAGGAAACTGCTCATCCTGGACCATTTTTCAAACTGAAAAAATGACTGTCCATAAATCAAAACATGTCAGTGCTCCCTCCCAACCTGGGAGTCATCTCTTCCTTTTCCAATAAGGAAGTCGTCTCCACGAGCTCCAGCTTGAGTACGCAAACTCTTTCATCTTGGATAGAAGCTTTACCAAAATGTCTGCTTATCTGCTCATCTGTGGAGATATGTATTGGAGAACCACTTTCTTCTTTCTGGACTTCATCACAGATAATGTGATGCTTGATTTCAAATGTACTTCGGTCTGGAACACTGGTTTTTCTCTGAAGGCTTCATGTAGCTCTGATCAATAAAGTATATCATTGTTTGGAACACTGGAACATATCCATGTGGCACTTCTTCTGTCATCATGAGATCTGATCTACTGAGTTATCATCTTGATACAATATCTCTGTTATAGAAAATCTTCACCACGCTTCTGTTGTGCACTGGAGGTTCTCCACCAAGTTATCTTTTTCCATCTGCATACAAGGATCTTTTTCTGGTATGCCTCAAAGTCTTGAGTTTTCTCTTCATACGATCTTTGTTCAATTGCTCTGGAGAACAGTCTTTGCATTTATCTAATGTAGAATTCCAACTCATGGATGTTGCGGATGATATAATGACTCATGCAGAAATATGTATGGTTTACTGGAACAAGTAATCATCATAGTCTTCTCCCTCCATCTGGGAGAGCCTCTAGTTCTAGATCTCGCAATGCTTTCATTCATAAGTCTTCCATACACTATTCTTCATCACGACTTTCAGTTCCTCTACTTGATTACTTTTAGTGAGTTCATATCAGGCTGGTAATCTTGTGATTCTCGATACAATGACTGGTTGTTCTGGCTTCTCTTTCTTTCTTGGAATTTTCATGTTTTTCTTTAGCTCTTGGGTCCATGGAGTTTCTTATAGATTCCATGCCCTAAAGATTTCACTTTTTCCTTTCATCATAGGATCATGGATGTGAATGGACAACCAGGGATACTTTAAGGCTTCTCTTCGAAGAAGGCTTCTTCTAAGGTCGAACTAAACACGTACTGTCTTTCATGGCTGCTACCATGGATATATACTTCATCATCTTCAATGGATCATAGGATTAGCTCCCTCCTAATCCTTGCTTCATGTATGAGTGCATATAATCGGCTCCCTCCGTCTAACAGAGTCCACACTTTTGTCTGCATCCTTATTGTCTTCTGCAAAATGTCAGAAGTCTTTCTCCAATTTCTTCTTGATTGCTGACTTATTTCTACCTTTGCTTCTTCTAAGTCTCTTCATGATTGATTCTGATTTTGGCTTATCTTGTAATAGCTTCCACATGATTTGTTTGATGTATTTCATCCTTGCATGTGTATTATCTAGCTTGTATGATAACAATTCTTATCTTCTTGTTCTTCCATAGGTATAGTTCTTCTTGGAACACATTATCTTCCAAGAGATATATATACAAGATATGTACAGAAACGATGCAAACAAGATATGTACAAAAACTAAGAAGAGTATTTTTACCTTCAGAAGAAGAAGTCTCTTTCATCCTGCTTAGTCTTCTTTGTAAATTCCTTTTCTTCGGCAACTGATGCTTCGTGTTTCTCCTTCCTTTTCTTTAACTCAAGACAATGATTCTTGTAGTGACCATACTTTCGACAGTTGAAGCATTGTATTTCTGAAATATCTTTCTCTTGATTTGGCTTCCTCCTTGAACCAAGCTTCCTTTTGTTCCTGAAATTCTTGAATCTTGCTGTGAAGGCTTGATCATCGTACTTCTTTTGGGGTTTCTCTTTTGCACTGATCTTGGATTCTTCTTGAGCACAAGAAGTCCAAAGTTCTTCAAATGTAGGATACTCCTTCCTTGTGTTCATGCTTGTGGCAAATGCATCCCATGTCTTGGGAAGACCATTGAGTCTATGTTTACCAATTCCTTTCTCTGAAATGATCTCTTCAATAGCTTGTAGTTGATTTTTTAACTGGGAGATCCTCACAAAGTATGATGTTATGCTATCATCATCATTCATCTTCATGTCACGGAGCTCATTCTTTAAACTCATTATTTGTCCAATGTTTCTGACTCAGAAGAGGTTTGTTAGGGCATCGTACATATTCTTCGATGAGTCAAGATGGGAGATGTAGGGTATCAACTGGTCTTTTATAGAGTCCACTATGATACTCATGGCATTGATGTCACTGTCTTTGAACTTCTCCATAAATGCAATGTTCTGTGGTTCCTTCTCTTTTCCTTCTTCAAACTCTGGTTCCACGATCTTTCCTTTCACAATATCCAACACTTTATTCTTGGCAAGGATGAGATCAATCCTTGTCTTCCACGCTCTGAAGTTAGAAGCTCCATCTAACTTGTTCTCTGACTTCATAGAGTAAGTCATGGCTGCTTTGACTTGGTAAACCCTATATTTGACCAAAAGCTCAAACTTCACGTCTTGGCTTTCTGAGAGTACCAAGAGATGCGCTAAGCTAGGGCGCACTGATCTATCTAGAGATTAGGTCAATCCCTTCATTTAAGGTGCCTCAACAAGAGGATTAGGGTTTCTGCAACTACACCTACTAGTAACCCTAGCGGCAGTGCTATGGTGATTGCTCCTGCTAGAAACCCTAGCGGCAGTTCTTCAACGAGCTTAATATCCTTACGGCAATGTTTCCTTCCAGCGATTAGACTAAATGAAGTAGGTGTGGGCCCATAACCTGTTAGAATATAATGGATGTGCACATTTTACCATTGACAATATCGTTATTGTCACCCAACCATAGGCCGAAGCCACCCACCGAGCACCTTAACCTTGACAGAGAATCACTCTAGAAGAAAACCCTAGGCTAGATAGCCAAACAAAGGGTAGCGCTCCTTTCCCCAAGGGTAGCGCACCAACAAGAGTTGATCAGATAGTTCAAACCCTAACCAAGAGATAGTCCAAGCCAAACGTGATCTGCTAGCTGCAGCAGCTACAATGGCAGCTCTCCTCCAAACCTGCACACAAAACTGGGCACTGCAGTGCGCACAAGTGTTGCTCTGCAATTCTAAGATTGCCTGCCAGAATGAAAACTGGCCTCCTGTATTTATACTAATTCTGGCTAACTGCCTGGGCTGACTTCTCATTCTGGGTATCTGTCTGTTCAGAATATATTAATTCTTCTGGCCAACTTCTTCTCTTGGAGGCGAATAACCTAATATAAATTATCCTCTTGAGCCGACATGTCTTCTAGGGTTTTTAGCCAACTCATTAGGGTTTCTTCTTGCTTTCCAGAGTATTCTATTCTCGTCAGGTTTACACAAGGAGATAAATACCTCCCATAGCTATCATAATATCAACACCCAGAACAAGAGAACAATGCAAAATGGGGCACTTTCCAAGTACCAAAATGATTGTTAGTGATTCATAAGACAATGAACCTTCAACAAAGTAAGCTAGCTGATATGAATGTGCAGCAATGCAATAGTTTATAACAGCAATTAATATTTTATAACAGCCACAAGAATTATGCCTTGAAATTGCTTGAAAAAGACAAGAAAAGGTAACTTTGACTAGGCAAATTGATAATAAATTGTCACAAGCAAAGTTGGCAATGTTTAGCTAGCTTTTAATGTCACTTTTGCAGAGAATTTACTGCAGTTAGATGGCTGTAGCAATCTTTTGCAACAGCAGAAAATTCTAATGGTCAAAAGTGCAAGAAAACACCATACAAAGTTAGCACTTACCTAGCAGATTGACTAGCAATTATCACAATTGAGTTTTGAATGAGTTAAATGCAAGTTATGTAGAGAAATGTATCCAATCAATGTATGTTTGTATGGCTGTAGCAATGTTTTGCAACAGCAGCAAGTTAGGTAAGGAGTTAGTCTAGTTTAGGGTTTGCAAATGTTAGTAAAAGTTTCAAGGATAAAAGTGTGAGTGTTTGTTTGATCAATCAACACTTGTAGATGGTAGTCTAGTGCCTTTTTAGGGTAAATGGAGTCACTAATGGCAGCAAGAGGAAAAATAGCAATGATAATGATATGTCAAAGGGATGGAGAGGATAAGAAAGGTGTTGGTATCTCAAAGCCTCAAAAATCCATCTCCAAGAGACAATTGCTAGAAAGTAACAAAGGTTAGGCCCTACCGATTTCTCTTTTCCTTGAACAAATTGTAATAAAATATGCAATTGGGCACGGAAGTAAGGTTACTAGAGTGCCACAATGGTAGGGCTCTAGTATCTACTTCAAGATAGGTGCCTTTCAAGAAATTTTAGCATATGGAAGACTATAGAGAAAAAGATAATAACATATGTCTTTCCCCTAGGGTTTCAAGCAAGCAATTTCATAATCTCAGACATGAAACAAGTAAAATTAACCATAAGCATTCATTCACAATAAAAAAATGTCGATTTTCCACTTACTTCACCAAGAATAATCAAGAAAAAACCCTAGTTGAAGATCCTCCACATGAAAATTGCCAAATTACACCAAGAAATGCCTCCTCCAAGAAGTGCGCACCACTAAATTTCAGCCAAGAAACCTTAAAGAAGGTCGAATTTCAGACCACCACTTGTGTGATGAGTGAATGATGAAAAAATATGAGAGTTTTATCTCTTATTTATACAATATCAATGACCTTTAATTATTTTTTAGGTCATAAAAGGCCGACATGGCCAAATTACATCAAAAATCCAGTTTTTACATAAATTCAACAATTAAAACCCTAATTTCACTTTTAGGGATGACATCATGCCCCTCTAGGGTGAGGTTAGACCCCCAGCATGGAACGCTAGGCCTCAAATGTTGCCACATGTGCCAACTAGCACCAAACCATCCTCATAAATGCCAAACCCTAACTGGATGGCGTCAAGGGTCAGCATGATGACGTCAGGGGCCTTCAAGGGCCAATGTCATGGTGGAAGGGCAAGACCCCCCTGGGTCTAGGCTTGCCAGAGTGTCTCGGGAAAACATTCTTCTTTCTTCCCAGTGCCATCCTCTGGTATCTCTCTACCCCTGGTTGGGGTCACAGCATCCATCTGTTGGGCTTTCAGCCCCATGGAGGTCCGAGTTAATCATCTCCCCATATGTACCTGTCCACCGGGCATGGTCCTGCAACAACAACAAGTACGCCCTCCATGGGCTCATAAGTCACAGGGATCATAGCAATGTCAATCACATCTAATAATCAAATTACCCAAACATGTGCATCAAACCCCCCTTTACCCAGACAAATGCTCAAAGACATTATGCAATTTAATAAGTCAGGTTTGGAGAGGGTCTCAGGATGTCATATTGGGCTAATCGTCCTCAAGTTTGGGGTGTTTCCCAGGTGAAGACCAATCTAGGTCATGTAAGTGTGTGAAATGGTGCAGGGGGAATGTTTGGGCAAAGGGTGCAATAACAGGGAAATGTAGATCTTGCCTATGGGTACCTCTGTAGAGGGCGAGCTACACCTTGTCATGGATGCCATTGTTTCCTATCCCATTTAAGCCTTTTATTCTTTGTCTTACAGCTTTTTCTTTTCAAGGAAAAAGCTGGGGGACACTGTCCTGGCGTGGTGACCAATGGTGACAACGTTACCCACAAGCACTTCACGGAAATGAGAAGGTTGGCTCGTGATGAGACCCCCTTTCTCTTGGCTATGTCACCAAGAGCCACTACTTTGGTTTGGTGACCAGATAGATGGTAGTGTCATACTGCTACATGCCCATGGACCTAATAGGTCGACGCATGGTGAGACCTCCCATCCACCAACTAGACCTTGAGTTTTATTTTATCTTATGGGTCCCCTTTTCTTACTGAGAAGCATTTTATTGC
Organism: Picea glauca; assembly: GCA_000966675.3. NCBI lineage: Eukaryota > Viridiplantae > Streptophyta > Pinopsida > Pinales > Pinaceae > Picea > Picea glauca. The sequence goes on from JZKD02S1551548.1 coordinate 13,184, forward strand.
TTTCTCGAGAATCCCTGAGCGAAGCATCTCAAAGGTTTTATTTTGGCTTTTAACTCTTACTAACTACTTTTACCCTCTGGGCCTTTAGCCCCTTCTTCCCACAAGGCAAGGTACAACCCTTCCTAGTGTGGCAAACCCAATGCCCGAACCAAGGTAGGGGAAGATGAGAGGGATAA
>JZKD02S1551548.1:13825-33422 GCA_000966675.3 Picea glauca
AGCATAATTTCCAAGCAAACATTATGAAATAAAGGAGAGTTCAGTGCAACATATTCAAATGCTTCGAAAATCAGAGTGACACATACCATGATACCCAGACTCATTACCTCATGGAGCAAGACCCACTACTCCTTCGGGACCAGGCTGGTGGGATGGATGTTGTTGCTGCTAATAGATGGGATGCACTGAAGAAAAGATGGGCCCTCCGAGGCCAAGCTCAAGTCTTCTGGCTCTCGATACTCCATGTCTAGGACTTGTGGGCCTCGAGACATAATCTCCTTAGTTATCCCTAGGATAGGGGATAACAAGACCCATCTTTGTATTGACAATTGATTGGCTCGTTAATGTATTTGGAAAATACTCAGCCAGATATTTTCCTTGTGGGACGTTTGAGTTATGATATACAGCTGCATGGATTTATCGATTCAGATTGGGCATGGAGTGCAGATGACAGAAGAAGTGCTACTTGGATATGTTCAATTTGAGCTTTTCCACGATGTTATGGGCTAGCAGGAAACAGAAGTTTGTTGCACTTAGCACTGCAGAAGCAAAGTATATTGCAATTTGTGATGCTTGTACGGAAGCAGTGTGGCTCCGTAAGTTGGTTTCTAGACTGTCTGATCAGGTGTTGGATTCGACCATGACATATTGTGATGATCAGAGCCATGTGAAGCTTTCAGAGAAACCGGTGTTCCATGACAGGCCGAAGTACATTAAGAGCAAGCATTATATTCTCCGTGATAAAGTCCAGAAGAGAAGTGGTTCTCCAATATATCTCCACAAATGAGCAGATAGCAGATATTTTGGTAAAGCTTCTGTCCAAGATGAAAAGTTTGCGTACTTAAGAGACAAGTTGGGGCTCGTGGAGACGATTCCCTTATTGGAAAAGGAAGTGATTACTCCCAGGTTGGGAGGGAGCATTGATATGTTATTGATTTATGGACAGTCATTTTCCAGTTCAGAAAATGGTCCAAGATGGGGCAGTTCCTTTCCAGTTCGGAAAGTGGTTCGAGATTTCTAGCGGACAGGCATTTTCCAGTTCGGAAAATGGTCCAGAACGGATAGTCATTTTCGTAATGAAAATGGTCCGATAGATTGTTGATGCACCATACACAGCAATTCCCCTTGTGGCTAGTGTGGGGGAATGGTCTAGGACAGTCATTCTTCTTGGTAGTCACTCTGAGTAGTGGTCAAGTAGAATGGTCCACCTCGTCGGGCAGTCATTCTTTCGAAGTTCATAGTTGTGAGCAGTTTCAAAGAATGGTTCGTTTTGGAGGTTGGTGCAGGACAGTCATTTCCATAGGAAATGGTCCGGACAGTCATTCCCTAGGGCAGACTCATTCTCTCCAGGTTGCACTATGATTAGTGCCGAAGGAATGGTCAAGTTAGGTGAATGGTCCAGATTCAACAATCAAGGGCAGGCATTCCCTAGGGCAGACTCATTCTCTCCAGGTTGCACTATGATTAGTGCCGGAGGAATGGCCTAGTTAGGTGAATGGTCCAAGCTCAGAAATCGGGGAAAGTTATTCTTCTATGCTTGGGAAGAATAGTCCAAATAGCCCATGGTTGATGTTTTACTTTCTGAGGGCAGATGCTCTTCCAGATCTCATAGATGTGAGTGGAAGAATGGCCCAGATGACTCAGTTTGTATCATGATATTGTTATGCAGGTTGATATCGGATGATATGATTGTTGTGGAGACTATATGTCTCTGGATAGTAGTTGTATGCTACTTTGGTGGATGTGTTCCACTGGTTGTGACTATGTGTCACTGGCTAGTAGCCATGTGCTACTAGGTGTGGTTGTGTATCATTGGATAGTAGTTGTGTACTACTATGGATAGGCATTGTTCTAATTGCCATGGAGACTACCACTAGTGTTGGAGATAATTGCCAGCTAGATGGATAGTCAGTATGTTGGTGGACAGACATTCTCCTTGTGGAAAATGGTCCAGGACAGTCATTCTTCTAGGACGTATGTCCAGATTAGAAGAATAGTCCTTGTAGCCCATGGCATGGCTTCCAGCATATGTTGGAACAATTATTCTTCTAGGACATATGTCCAAACTAAAAGAATGGTTCTTGTATCACTCTATGGAGCGAGTGACTTATTCAGCATCATGCCTAATTACTCAAATGGAGTATGGCTTCAAGAGATGATGCAGTTGATGCTATCAGATGATACTGATAGTGATGATGGTGCTCATGATTTGACCATGAGATAGCCTGTGTGGCTATGATGATGCTACCGGTTGAATGGTCTATTTGTGCTCAAGACCATTGCCTTTAATACCTCCCTAACTAGGAGGGAGTGTTGATATTATGGTAGCTGCAGGAGGTATTAACCTCTACATGTAACCCTAACGAGACTAGAATATTCCGGGAAGCAAGAGAAACCCTAAAACGTTGGATAATAACCGTAGGAGACAAGTCGACTCAAGAGAATATTTTTTTATTGAGTTATTAGCCTCCAGGAAGAGAAATCAGCCCAGTTAGGTGACTTGGATTAGTACAAATAGAGGGCGCTAGAGCTCATTTGTACACACTCTCTCTCACAACTGCATAAGGCCAGTGGTGCGCAAGTTTGGAGAGGAGTTGCAGCTGCAGCTGCTACAACTAGCATTTTCGGTTTTGGCTTGGACTTTCTCTTGGTTATGGTTTGGACTTTCTGCCTGGTACGCTAGCTCTGGAGAGAGGTACGCTACCTTGATTGGTTCTAGGGTTTTCTTCCGAAATTATTATCTCTGTCAAGATTAAGGTGCTCGGGGGTGGCATTTGTGCCTATGATTGGGTGACAATATTGAGATATTGTCTATGGTGAAACGAGCACACCTATTATTCTAACAGTTGACTCTCGAGGAGATTATGGATGTCCAGGAGAGGATACTGAGGAGCAGAGTGATCGGGGAGTACCGTGTCAGGTGGAGAGATTAGTCGGTAGAGAATGCCATGTGGGAGAGCGAGCATATTTTGCAGCATCCTGGTTTGCAGTTGATTGAGGACAAGCAATCTCGGGAAGGGAGGACTGTCATGTCCCCTCCCTTTTGACCTCATTAGAGGAAGGGCGTATTACTCTAAGAGGGCTCCCCGTAGGCTATAGCCCAAAAGAAAGGGATCCGTGGGGTTGAATAAAGCCACCCAGGGAGGCAACGTTTGAATTTTAAAGTAACATTGGGTAAAAAGAAGGATAGAAAAGGGGTAAGTAACCCTCACTTAAAGAAAAAGTCACCTAAAAAGAAGGAATCAAGCAAAAGGCAAAACTATATAAGGAGATGGGAGGCTCATTTGATCACACAAGAATTCATTTGGAGTATCCCTTTCCTGTCTTGGGAGGCGGCTGCCTCAGTTCATTGGAGGGTTTTAACCCTCAATCTCTGTTGAGTTTCGGTGGGCTTGTGCTCACCCTAGTTCAACCCTGGTTCACTCTTGCATCAGAAATCTACCCCTTGGGAAGAAGGAGCTGCTGGAAGGGGAACGCTGAGGGTTTGCTGTAGTCATTTCAGAGGGACTGAACTCATCATCTAAGGGAGCCGAACTGCTATTTTGTGACTGGTGGAGGACTGGTAAAGTGTTTTGGGTAGAGGCCGAGGGGATTTAGGGTTGCCGCAAGGTCTGTTCCAGCCCCTGAAGGAGAAACCGAACCTCACAGCTGCTTCCTGGAGAGGGCCAAATTCCTATTGCTAACTCAGTCACCTTGGAGAAGGGCCGAATCAGGGTTTTTACTGAGCCAAGGGATTTTCTGGCGGATTTCCAGCCCATATAGGGAAGGCCAATGACAAGCTGAGTGGACAAGAGTGGCAGCAAAGGACCAAACCCTTGTTGGAGACTGATTCAGCCACCAGGGACAGCCATACCACCCTTGCAGCTGATTCCCAGGTTTCATTTAGTGTTTCTGTGTAGAGACTAGCTGCTACAGCATTAATTGTTTTGTAATTGTGACTGAATTACGGTGTTTTGAGACAGCAGCCTCTAGAGGGTTGTACTGCTGGTTTTAATAGCAAACTAGACATTGGATACTGTATGGCTATTTCTACTACTGGTATTACTATGCTACAGAACTGCAATCAGTGTTGATTTTATTCATATGCTGGTTATTTATAAATGCTCCCTGTTTATGGTAAAAGACTGTGTGGTACTGTGCAAAATTAACTTGTTTGTGAACTGGCCTAATTCCCTTTTTACAGCCTAGAAACCCTAGGGATATTACAGTACTGCTCTATTGTAATTGGTAGGTTGCCCCCTCAAATTGGCATCTTAATAATATTTCCATTCACTCTTTTGCATACTATTGGAATGGCATTGTATGAAATATCATGAGAGTTATTCAGTGTTTATTATACTAGTTGGAGTAATTCGGATCATAACAGTAACTATCAGCCAAAAAAATAGAGATTTTGAATGCATGAATTTGCATTGGAATGACAAGAATACACAACAAACATACCAGCAACCAACATATCACAATCCACCATAACAAGGAATGTTATAAAAGAAACAAAAGAGGCCAAAATACAGCAAGAATTGCCAATCATAATATATTATAACGACAAAATATTTAAAAACAAAGTGAGAAGTATGGGAAACACAGTACAATACAAATGGTATAATTTTAAAACATAGCGTAATTGATAACCAAACAGTGTGGGCTATGCTCAATCGAAGCAGGTGATAGAAAGAAGAAAGAACCAAGCAAGCATCAAACTGTTCAGAAGCAAAAATGGTACAAAGATTCTCAAAACTACAATATAAGAGAAGCAAACACTTTACCAAAACTAACATCAAAAGAAGATTGTGATTCAAACTACAAAAGGTAACAAGCAACAAGATAAATGAAGTGCTCTCTAAAAGCATCAGGGACCTCAAATGTCAAAGTGAAGGATGGTGATAAAGAAGAACGACGCGTTGTTACAGATTTGAGCAACACCAACCATGCAAACCATGGTCTGCAACCAAAGTTCTATTTATTATAAGAGTTTCATTAATTGAATATAATGCAAGTTACTTTTTGATTTGGTTTCTTAAAAGTGCACTCTGGACTGAATCGTGTAAGGAGAAAATTTGAATGAACTTTGTAATGTAAAGAGAAAAATTGATCACCACTGGGCAGAACACGAAAAGACTGGAGTCTGAGAGAAAACTCAAAATGTATGGCATATCCCAACTTCATTAAAGATACAAGGATCTTGAAACTCAATTTACTGCAAGAAAATCTCTGAACCAATGCATGCCAGAAAGACAATACTTCGTATAATTACATTCAGAAGAAAATTGCAACATAGCAAGAGATTGGACCTTCTTTTCTCCATCAGTTTATAATTCACATATGACAGGAGAGCCATAAAACATGAAAGCACTCCTTTGTCGACCGCTTCCACATGATCAAGTATCTCTCAGAAGGTAAAAACCCTGTTCAGCTAATGAACTACACTACCCTGCAGTCTCCCAACTGTAGCGCCAGTCATCCTTAGATAGATTATCCACAAGTTCTCTGGCTTCTGTTTGACTGTCCTCGCAGATCCTCATCAAAAGAGCACTCCAAGTGCTCTCATGTGGAGCCAAAGTCTGCTTTGTCATCATCACAAGAACTTCACAAGCTTCTCCAACCTTGCCTTCATTACATAACCCAGTTATCAACAAATGGTAGATAGAAATGTGTGGAATAAAACCATTGGATATCATCTCTTCCGCGAATTCTTTGGCCTCATTAAACTTTCCTTCATTGCAAAGTCCATTGACTAAAGTCCTGTATGATAACGCATTAGGAAGACATCCGTTTTCAGGCATGTCTCTTAATATCTGGCAGGCGTCTAGTGCCCTACCTTCTCTACAGAAGCCAGTTATCACTGTATTATAGTTAATTACGTCTGGATTGCACCCCATGACCTTCATCTTACTTAGGAGCCTGTAGGCCTCGCGCAAATTCATTTTTCGGCATAAGCTATTCAGCAGTGTGTTGTAGGTAAGAGCGTCTGGAACATAACCCTTGTTTAACATTTCATCCAAGACACCGAGTGCTGTTTTAACCTGACTTTTCCGACAAAGACCTTGCATTAAAATGCTGTAAGTCTCAACATCAGGAATGCAACCCTGCTTGTGCATCTTGTTGAAAAGAAAATAGGCATGACTCAACTTGTCACTATGGCAGTGGGCTCTAATGAGGATATTATAGGTCCTAGTATTAGGGCTTATTCCAAATTCATGCAATTTTTTAAAAAGGGAAAGAGCTGTCTCAAGGCATTTGTGTTCGATAAGCACAATCAATAGAACATTGAAATGCTTTGCCAATGGTTCGTAACCAAACTCTAACATCTGATGAAAAGCCTTGATAGCTTCATCAGGCATTCCAACTTCTCCGTAGATTTCAATTATATCAACAAACAGACCTGGTGTATATGGACAACCATCCTTTCTCATCTGCTGGATTAGACCTTCCATTGTTTTAAACTGCCTCGCACGCCCCAGTTTGCATATAAGGGTATGATAAGTAGAATAACTGTGCTTGAAACCGGGCTGCCGAGATGCAACTTCAAAAATTTCCATTGCTAACAATGCATCTGTCTGGCTAGCAATTAATTTGTGCACGCGGGCAGGGGTGAGCATACGAGAGTGATTGCGGATATTGGATGAGCATGAAATAGAAGAAGAATCCGAGCGGTCTCCTTTTGAAGAATATGATGAGAATTTATGCAGGGTTCTTAAAAATGGCAAGGGTTTAGTAATCCAACTGGGTTTGGGGAGCAAGCAGGATCTATTCGTGAACGTATCAATAGAAAAGGAAATCCCAATGCTATGAAATGATGGGGAAACTGTACAAAAGGATCTCTGATTTGAAAATCTCATACCTGAAATGGTGGAGGAGATTAAACCTCTTCTTCCACATACCCTCATCCTTTTTCAGATATTCGTCATGCAAGCACCATGCTGGACAAAGCAGGGCAAAACGATGATCACAAACACCTGCCTATTTGTGTATTCAGTCCACTGCTGAAAATTTTGAATTTTGGATTTCTCTCAATTTTCTCTCAGTGTCGTTTTATTTGTTATATGCATGCTAAAGTTTTTTATATTTATATATGTATATTTAGGAACCATATATGATAGATAAGAGTTAATTTTCTTCAAATTTACAAAAAACTTATATTTATTTATCTATATTTAGGAATCTTGTAGTCCCTGTAGGGTTGATGTGGCAAGCAGCATGAAGCATAGGTGGTATGTCTGTATAATACAATTCCTACATAGTGGAAGATAAAAATTTATGAAGACGTAAATATAAAAGGAGATAAAAAAACAATTTAATTTGAAATATATCAAAAAAGTTACATATTCCTGGAAATTTAAATGCATTTGTCATCTAGATTGTGTTAGCGATAATTCTTGTCTTGGGCTCGAGAGCATTCGGGTCTGCGAGTTACACGAGAAGCACCCAAGCACAGCATGGAGAAATCTCGTTTTACGGCTTCCAATCAAGCGAGCAGGCGAAGTTATGTCGTCAACGGCCAGGATCCATACATAGAGCAGATCAACGATCGACGGGTAATCGCGGTTAGCAGAGTTGCGCCAGGATTAGCACAATGGATGGCGCTTATATATCACCAAAAAGATCTCAGCCGTCCATCCCGGAGGAGTACGTGGCGCACAATCGAGCTCCATCGCCTCCTCGCCCTTCGTGACTTTGAAGAACGAGGACCAACCTCCTCCCAGCCGCGAGACGCGAAGCGCCGAAAGCATTCAGGACTCGGGCCCATAGTATCGCCGAAGTGTTTTCAGCCGTCCATCTAGAGGGAACACCTGGCAGCAAGTAGAGCCATCTCGGCGCCTCGCTCATCGCAACTCCAACGCGCAAAAAACAGCTCCATCATATCCCGATACTCGAAGTAGCGAGAGCATTCAAGACCTGGGGCCCACTACAACGTTGGATGAGTTTAGAACCGTCAGATCTCAGAGGGACACGTGGTGCCAGATTAGACCTTCTCAGCATATCGCTCATCGCGACTTCAATCAGCAAAGATTAGCCCTTTCATATTCGCGAACGCCGAAAGCATAGAGTCACGCCCCATGGTCACTTGAGGAAAGGAAGGAGCTGCAGAAAGAAGGCCGAAGGCACCGAGTTCAGTTGCAGAGGGGATCACCGCGACCTCCAGGCGCCATTGGACCCGATATTAATATTGTTTCTAGTATTGGAGTAAATGAAGGCAAGAGCGGGTGGTTGAAACCTCCTTTCATTCATTAAATGAGGGGAATGGGGGGTCTGGCGAGCCGCCTGCTCGCAGAGGTCCTGCGTATCGATTCTCTCAACAAAGCCGTGCCGAACTCCTCAACTCGACAGAGAAGTCTGCGCACGCTAAAACAGCATTTACTGGCTCAGCTACTCCCCCTGCAGGAGCCATGCGTAGTTAAGGAGGCGTCTGACAGAGAAAGTATGCCCGATTTTGGCTTAAGGGACACCAAGCTTCAGATGATCGCACGCGCCTCTGTGAGGCAATTTTCTCTAAGTATATAAACTCAGTCTTTGTAATTTGTAAGGTATCGATGGTTGAGCAAGGCTTCCGGTTGTAAAGCTTTAATGAAGCACTGTTATCTCTGGTTATGTATGAACTCTTGAGACTTCTTGCCTTATGAATGTCAGTTTCTTTCATGTCTTTGTTTAAACTGTGTTAGAGCAGCTCGGAATTGGAGAATCCAGTCGAGTTGTAGCTGTTATAGRATGATGTAGAATTTGATCACTGTGACAGTTGCATTGTCTCTGAMYAGTCCTTGTGATTTTCCKAACRYTGAACGACTTGGAATTGGAGAATCCAGTCAAGTCCCYTTTTCAGTATCTCRAAGCCCTGAACCARAGGATCTCGCATTCRRGGTTTTTCTTCTACAAATTGYTGAAAGCCTGTTGCCCGAAGTAGTTTGTTCACTCTTCTTATCAAGTCTTCCACCTGTTCACCCTTTAATCAACCCACTGATGGAAGTTAGATCAAGACCTCCTTTGTTTCTTACATGCCGGACCCAGTTTCTGAGTTAGAGTGGCATCTCCCTGAGTCTATGTCCATTTGATCACCCATTAAAAACCACCGTGACATAAAACTGATGGGCGTCGGGCTCTGCTCCTGCTGCAATCCAGGGGTGACTTCCGACACTAACAAATTGGTGGAAGATAAAAATGTATGAAGACATAAATATAAAAGGAGATAAAAAAACAGTTTTATTTGAAATATATCAAAAAATAATAGTTTGTTACATATTCCTAGAAATTTCAATGTGTTTGTCATATACACTGGGATTGAGGCTCTCGCGAACCATAAGAGAAATAGGACTGTAGAAAGAAGAAGTGGATGACGATAGAGTGTAATACCTGAAAAGAATAAATTGAAAGGTATCAATCTTTGGCTAGACATTTCTATTTAAAAAAGTGGAATCACTGAGTTGATAAACAAAGTAGGATGTGATTAGTAGACTTACAGTGATGGTACATATGACCCCTTTTGTTATTTGTTTAATGATGCATTTTCATTGATGTCGTCAACGACTGTTGGAATCGTGGCAACTGCCTGTTGCCTTTTGTCAACAACCTGCTTCAATTCCCTTTCAAGCCATTCTTCAATGTAGCTTCTCATTCAGGCGACGTTGATCTCATTCCGGATTTTTATGTTGAAAAGTTCATTTTCTAATTCCCTTAAGTCAATAGAAAGATTACATAGAGCCTGATCAATTTCCTCATTCTGTACTGAATAATCGACTAGCCAGTCGTCGACGTCATCTTGACCATATTCAAGGATGTTGTAAAACTTTTCCAAAGACAACACGTTAAAAATATCAACCTGTTTATCGAAGTCTTGCCTAGTTAAGGGCAAGGAGTTGACGATTAAGTTCGGGTCTTGGAAGTCGTTGGTCCTTCCAGCTAAGTTTATTCTGGACAGCTTTGTGAATAATTTTTCTTTCTTTGATATGGCTTGTTCACATGACTAAACAATGAGATGCAGGTTCTTCACTTTTTCTTTCCAGCGTGCATTTAATTGACCGATCTGGTTTTTGGATGGGAAATATTGTTGTTTTATTCTTGTTTCTATCATGTTGTTGACAATGGTGCCAAAAGGAAGGACCGTGTTTAAATAGAAATGCTCTTCATCTTTTAACTCCACCTGCAAATGTTCGAACAAATTATGTGCCCTCCTTCCAAGGGAAGTCTTGGTTTGTGATGTTTCCCACGCCTCAGTAACCAGTTCAATTCTTTTCTTGATATTATTCTCCACATATCCTCTACATGATGCGAGGAGGCTAGAGGATCCTTTTAACTTGGCTACAGGGTGGCAGGCATGGCTATTGCCAAAGGATTGGCAAGCAATGGCATAGGAATCAAAGCCTCTTCCAATTCCTTGACCTGGTCCTTCAGTCTGGCATTCTCAGCCTTGATGTCTCCAATGGAATCATCAAGTGCATATGCGATCGGTATGTGAAGTCGACAAATTTGGGACGACAACATGTTCGCAAGGTTAACCTCTGAATGAGATTTTTCTTTCTTTTTTTTTACATCTTTTTTTTCAATAATCAATTTTTTGGACTAGTTGTCAAAAACAACGCTCTGGAACACGAAGGATTCATCTTCGTCAAAATTTTCGGTATCAGATATGTCCATTGGACAACTATGTTGGATAGCATCTCCGGATTGATCAAGGTAGCGGAATACGATATCCAGATCAGGCTCAAGTTCCATGTTCTCACTCTAAATTTCGGGCTCTTCCGCCTGTCCCACAATTTTTTTTCTCTTCTTGTCTACCGGAAGCTTGTGAGAAATGTCAATTTTAGGGTGAGGAGGGTCGTTATCTCCTCCTTCGTTTGAAGAACTTTGAGTTGCTTTGTTTCTGTGGTGGGCCGTTGGAGCGATTCTCTAGGATGTCATACTTTTGGGAGTGTTATTCGTTGATTGAACACTCTTCTCACCGGGGCATTTTCCCTGTTGCTTGTACAATTTAGTGGTGCTTTATAGTGTGTCTAAGTCGTCGGCATCAGAAGCAAGAGCGTTGTCGCCAGTGTCTCTGTTTTCGGTCAGGTTTTTTTTGAAAAAACAATTGTCGAAGCCAAGTGTTTGTAAATGTTGTAAAAAAAAATTATTGGGGTCAAACCCTCTTAGGATTTCAGCATATCTTAGGTTCAAGTTGCTATTATGGGCTACAAATTCGTCAATTTTGTTGGTATTCCTCAAGACAAAGTCCCCGACTTTCCAAGGCAGAGGAATGAACTATTTTTTTCTCTTCTCTTGGAATAGATGCAACCAGTAGTTGTATTACCTTGCTACTTCTTTAACAAACATTATGTCTGTAATGTGACATGGAAGGAGATCATGTTTTTCCCTGGAGCCAAAAATCCTTATCACAGTGTAATTATCCAAATGTTCAAGTGTCCCCTTCCTGTCCAAAAAACTGGTTGTTTGTTCAGATATGCGAGGAGCATCTTCTCCTAACAACAAAACTTTGAAAACAGACACGAAGCCATTAAAAACCTCATAAAAATAGTGAGAGGCCTTGTGCTTCCACAAGGCATGGTACCAGAACTTTACTGGGTCGAATTCCCAGTTGACATTCTTGGACAGAGACAGTTTTGGAAACTGACAGCAATGTGCTATCGCAAAAACTAAGTAGGATGACATATAAAACTTCTTCTCCTTTTTGAAGCTTGACAATTGGGAACAGATTTCATGGGAAATTAGCTTGCCCCAATCAAAAATGGCTTGTTCCTTCACTGTGAAATACAAGATATAAAGAGCCATCCAGGAAATAGTTGTTGTGAACTCTTGTCTCGTTATTCTTGTAAACAACTAGGCAATTTCGCGGAATGGATTTCTAAATGAACTAACCTGCAAGCTTGTGATATCTTCAGGAACTACCATTGGGTCTTCCAATAAATCGGGCAAGAGGTCCAACCCGTTATTATGATTTGTTAGGAACTGCTTGGAATCTTCTCCTTTGAACGTTAATGTTGGCTCCGACAATCTTAACATCTGGCGGAAGACCTGAGGCGAAAAAGAAACAGAAGAGCGGTCTCGCAATGGAATAATTATTTTGTCTGAAATAAATTTATCAGCGCACCAAGAGACCATCTCCTTAAAGTCAAAAACTTTGGGGACACAGCCTGCACGAGCAATCCTAGAGACCCAAATTACTTCGTTATGGGCAGCATGGGATGAGTAATAAAAATATGCCCTAGACCACTGGAAGTTCTGGTCCTCACGCCCGAATATGTTCACTGTATCTCCACAGAAATGTTGTTGAGCTGATGCCATAGGTTTATGAGAATGTTCGTTTGCTCCAGATGATGGTTGAAATGAACAGTTGGAGGCGATAATATAACTCTCTACAAATGTTGGTTAAATGCTTATGAATGGGAAAGCTCCTCAAGTCTTTCGTTGATTAATGACAATCTGTATTGGTGTTGCATGATGAACTGTTAGTATTAAAGCTTACAAATTGCATATTTAGAAGTGCGAAGGTGGCGGGTACGACGAAGAGCAATTAAGGATTAGAGGTTTCGTGAACGTGCCAAGCCGATGATGTGTGAACGACATTTCATGATTTTGAAATCAACACTCGAAAGGGATAATATAATCCTCCACAAATCTTGGTTTAATGTGTATTAATAAGAGATCTCCTCGAGCCTTTCACCCATCAATGACAATCTATACGGTTCATGGATGATGAGCTGTTAGAATTAAATGTCACTAATTGCATATTTAGAAACAAGATATATATATAAACAATTTTTTTATTATAGACAAGTGCGAAGGTCATGGAGACGGGGAAGAGCAAGGAATGAATGGCAAGGTCTGAAAAGCGATCGGACGGGATTCAAAATAGGATTACGGGGGATACTCAGGAGAGGTGAGTGTCTGACGGTCAAATTTTATGTATCAGAATTTTTTATTGCAAAACGTGTAAAATGAAAGAGAGCATGATGGGGCAATTCAGTGGTCGGTTTGTATATTTATGGAATTTCGGGGAAGTGGCTAAGTATGGAATAGGGAAACGGCTGGTTGGACTCGTTTTCGGAATCGAGGATTGAAAATTTCGTGAACGGACCAACCTGATGACGCACAAATGACATTCCATGATGTTTGAAATTAACACTCGGAAGGGATAATATAACCATCCAGAAATTTTGGTTTTATGCGTATTAATGGGAGATCTCCTCAAATCATGGTTTAGCATTAACACTTGTTAATTGCATACTTAGAAATAAGATCTTATATATAATTGCTAATTGCTAATTGCAAAAGGGCGCGGGAACAGGAAACAACAATTAGGAATTGGATATTTCTTGTACCCGCCAACCCGACGATCCGCGAAATAAATTCGATGAAATGGTGAAGTATGGAAAGCAGATAGACGTGCTTCAAAATGGGGTGACAACCGTTCCATAGGAGACGTGAGGACCCGACAGTCAAATTGTATGTCTCAGAATTTTTCAGTGAAAAATGTGTACCACGGAAGAGGGCATGATAGGTAGATTGTAATACGGAAGATGGTATGATGTGAGTCTGGTTGTAAATTTGTATATCATGGAATTCAGGGTATTGTTTGCAGGTCATGGAATAATAGAAGTGCAATCTAGAGCCTGCCTACCGGAAATCCGTGGTCGGAGAAGTGGTTGGGTATGGAATGGGGAAGTGATCTATCGATGTCGCGATATAAAAGCACGAGTGCAAACGTGAACCCGCAAATCTGCTTACCCACACAGCTAGACATTTTTGGAAAAACGAATAAGTGACGAGAAAGATAAAGTTCAAGGAAAAGAGAAATAGATATTTGGTTAAGTATAGAATACAGAAAAGAAGGGCTAATACATTCACATCTATAATAGATATCCCATTTCCTGGCAAGATCTTTTTTGCATGTTTCTAGAGAAGTTATATACTTATTGCATATACTTAGAAAGAAGTGCGAAGGTGGCAGGCACATAAAACAACGACTAGGAATTGCAAATTGTCTACGATCCGCAAAAGAGATTGCAATAAATGGTCATGGAAAGCGGTCGAACGGGTTTCAAAATAGGCTAACAAGGGTTCCCGAGGAAACATGAGGCCCCGACGATCAAATTTTATTGATCAAAACTTTTGAGTGCATACTATGTAACACGAAAGAGGGGTTGATGTAGGAATTTGGAAGACAGGCTCCAAGATAGGAAGGCAAGGGTTCCTGAGGAGACATGAGGGTCCAATAGTTAAATTGTATTGATCGAAACTTTTGAGTGCATACTATGTAACACAGAAGAGGGGTTGATGTAGGAGTCATGAACTCGCAAGTCCGCTAACCTGCGCAGCTAGACATTTTTGGAAAAACGACTAAGTGACGAGAAAGATAAAGTACAGGGAAAAGAGAAACGAGAATTTGGTTAAGTATAGAAAACACAAAAGAAGGGATGATATGTTCACATCTGTAATAGATATTCTATTTCCTGGCAAGATCTTTTCTGCATGTTTCTGGATAAGTTATATACTTATTGCATATACTTGAAAAGAAGTGCGAAGGTGGCGGGCACAGAAAACAACGACTAGGAATTGGAAATTGTTTGAACCTGCCAACCCGACGATCTGCGAAAGAGATTGCAAGAAATGGTCGTAGAAAGCGGTCGAACGAGCATCAAAATAGGTTGATAAGGGTCCCGGAGGAGACATGAGGGCCTGACAATCAAATTGTATTGACTGAAACTTTTGAGTGCATACTGTGTAACATGGAAGAGGGTTGATGTAGGAGTCTGGAAGTCAATTTGTATATCTTGGAAGCGGGGGGGACTGTTTGCAGGTCAAGGAACACTGGAAGTGCAGTCCGCATGTCCGAGAATCCGTAAGCAAAAAAAGTCGGGTAAGTATGGAATTGGAGGCACGAAAGAGATTCCAAGAAATGGTGAAATATGGAAATCGGACGCAGGGGCTTCAAAACGGGGTGACAATAGCTCCCCAAGAGACATGAGGACTCGAAGGTCAAATTACAGGTCTCAGAACTTTCGTGTGAAAACTGTGTATCACGGAAGAGGGTATGATGTGGGAGTGCGGCAACAAATTTGTATATCGTGGAGGTCTGGGTGATGTTTGTAGGCCATAGAACAATGGAAGTGCAATATAGAGCCCGCCTACACGAGAATTCGCGATCTGAAAAGTGTCTAGGCATCAAATGGCTAGTGGTTGGTCGGAGTCGCATTTTCATAAAAACAACTAAGTAATGAGAAAGAGAGAGTAGAGGGGAAAAAGAAACGACAATTTGGTCAAGTATAGAAGAGGGAAAAGAAGGTCCAATATATTCAAATCTGCAATAGATATTCCATTTCCTGGCAAGATCTTTTTTGTATGTTGCTGGAGAAGTTGTATACATATTGCATGTACTTGGAAAGAAATTTGAAGGTAGCGGGCACATGAAACAACAACTAGAAATTTGAAATTTCTTGAACTCGCAAACTCGACGATCCACCAAAGAGATGTCAAGAAATGGTCAAGTTTGGAAAGTGGTCAGACAAGCTTCAAAATAGGGTGACGGGTTCCCGAGGAGCCGTAAGGCCCCGATTGTCAAATTGTATATATCGGAACATTTCGGTGAAAAATGTGTAACACAGAAGAGGGGATGATGTGGGAGTCCAGAAGTAAATCTGCGTATCACAGAAGCCGGAGTGTTGTTTGCAGGTCATGGGACAATGGAAAGTGCAATTTAGACAAAGGGGAGGCGCTCGGTCGAAACACGTGAATCCGCCAACCCGCACATCAAGACATTTTCAGAAAAAAACAAATAAGTAACTAGAAAAAGAAACTACAGGGGATAAAAGAGTGGGAAAATAGAAAGGTGAAGGGCAATTTTCGTAAGCGTGAATTGGTTTCAAACAAGCCCCATTGTTGCAAAACCATCATTTTCTAGTAATTGTCAACAAATGCTTTGTTGAAGATTAGATTTTATTGCAACTTGTGGGAGTAAGTGTGTTCTTGATACATTCTTCCACGACTGTAACATATTAACTTAAGTATTAAACTTCTTGCATTATGGGTTGTTAGCATTAAAGCTTAATAATTGCATGTCTAGAAACAAGAATGACGATCTTGTTGCAACATTGTGATTTGGTATTGTTATGTTCTACTTGCATTACGAATAGAATTGAACGTTGGTTTGAAACTGTCTGAAATTCATTTTTTGTTTCCATAAAATCCTGATGGATCGACACAGTGCATTGTCATATAATTGTTAGATGCTCCATTTTAGAACAAATTACCTAAGAAAATACAATATTGAAGAACTACGAGACTACCTAACCATGCCAATGAGAAGAGGTGTTAAATCCAGAAAAGAAGCAACAACCAAGACTCCAAGGCAAAAATTTTAATAGTAAATCCATTTAAAAAAAAAAGAACACTGAGCACTGTATATCTATCCTTAGAAATTGGACTGAGTACTTTCAGCCAAAACATTGAACATATCTTCCATAAACATAGGCACAATATCTACAACATGCATGAGCCATCGAGATGCTCTTCAACATGCATACAAAATTGATTACCATGTTTTTTTTTTAAGGAAATACTTGTAGTCTTCTCCTCGATGGATCATCCTATGGTAAAATTGATAGTTCTCAGAAGCTTCCCGTGAGGAAGAAGACGAAAAATGTTTCAGGGAAAATGGAATGGCCCTTAACTGAAATTTAGGACACACCAAGAAACCGCCTCTCCACAGTAAAAAATTTCAGGGACACAGGTTGCACGTACAATTTTAAAGGCCCAAATTAGTCCATTCTGGGTGGAAGGAGATGACTAGTAGGAATATGCCTTGCACCGGTGGGAGTTCTGGTCCTCATTCCCTAATATGTTTATTGTATATCCAGAGAACATGATAGTGGTCCTACAATTGAATAGTTTTTTGGCTTGAAATATATCTCTGGGAGAATCAACAAATCATTTCCTTACAGTGAAAGATTTTCGCCTAGAACAAACTAATTTGGACCTCTAGAATTCCTACTTTCAAGCTGCAAAGCGGCTATTGTTTTCAACGTCGGTTTCTTTTCTGAAACTCCTTCTTTTGGTGTTGTGAGGATCGCCATCGTTGAGTCGGGAAGTACCACCCATTATGGTTGATTTCAATTTGGGCACAGGAGTGGGAATAGTATCTGCATTGCCATCATCCATTGTCGTATAATCATCCATCATATCATCTTCTTCCGACTCGAAATCCATCGCATCCACCTCTACGCCAACCATAAATGAAACTGGGCAGGTTGTTTGTGAAGGTAGGGTTGTCTTGGAATTCTTTGGCTTGAAATATATCTCTCGATGTACCAAGGGACCATCTCCTTTTTTGCTCCTGGGCGGAGGGAGATGAGTAGTAAGAATATGCCCTGGAATATTGGAACCTCTGGCCATCATTCCCAAAGGTGTTTACTGTATTTGGACATAATTGTTGCCATAAGTTAATGAGAGTTTTTGTTTTCTCTATATGATGTTTGAAATGAAAATTGGGGAGGGATAATATAACCCTCCACAAATATTGGTTTAATGTGTATCAATGGAAGATCTCCTCGATCCTTTCACTGATCAATGACAATCTCTAGGGTTTGTGCGTAATGATTTGTTACCATTAAAGATTACTGATTGCATATTTAGAAAAAAGTGTGAAGGTGGCGGTGACGACGAAGAGCGATTAAGAATTAGAGATTTATTAAAGGCGCCAACCAACTGACACACGAAAGAGATTGCATCATGTTTGAAATGAATACTTGGAAAGGATAACACTCTTCTCTGCAAATCTTGGTTTAATTCGTATTAATGACAAATCTTCTCCAGCCTTCTAGACATTAATGACAATCTTAACGGTTCTTGCACGATGAACTACTAGCATTAAAGCTTAATAATTGCATATCTAGAAAGAAGTACAAAGGTAGCGGGGATGGCGAAGAGAGACCAAGCATTGTACATTTCATCCACCTGCCAACCCACGAAACAGATTCCAAGAAATGCCCAAGTATGGAAAGTGGTTAGGCGGGTTACAAAAAAAAGGGTCACAAGATATACCCAGGAGACGCGAGGGGTCGATGTTCAAATTGTATGTCACAATGACAAATTTTGGCCATCAATTTGTATATGATGAAATTATGGGTGTTGTTTGTACGTAGGGGAACAGTGGAAGCGCAATGTTGAGCAAGCAATTTGTATATTGTGGAACTTCGGGTGTTGTATATAAAAGCATGAGACATTCGGAAAAAGGACCAAGTAAATAGAAAGCGAAAGAAAATGAGATGAAGGGGAATTTGTTTGCTAATTTGTAAATCGTGGAAGTCCGGGTGTTGTGGCGGAACAATGGAAACACAATGTTGAACCCGCGATTCAAAAAGTTTGTTCAATATGAAACTAAGAAGCGGTTGATCGGGCTAGTGATATAAAAGTAACAATGGAAATATGAAGATGTGAATCCACCAACTCCCGCACCTAGACATTTTCCGAAAAATGAGTAAGTAACCAAAAAGGGAAGCAGAGGGCAAAAAGAAAGCGGATGACAATTTTCGGAAGCGGGAATTGGTGTAAGAAAGCCCCATTGATGGTCTTAACAGTAAATATGAAGTGCATCAAACATGTTAACAGGTTCTTCAATCAAGGAATAGATACATCAAGCGATGTTTATAGTTTCCAGGATCTGTTTGTATAAGAGAAGCATCGAAAATTTACAAGAAAATCAATTTTGGGATGTTTCAGTAAAGTTTTTGTATTGTTAGCTTCACCGCAAGTATAACAACGACGAATTTGAATTTTGATGTCCTTTCGTTTATATGATTGTTCCATTAGACTTCTCATAGTATATATTCTTTTATTTCAAATTATTCTAGGGAATTAATTTTTCTAAGTTCATCGGTCAAGGAAAAGTGTTAAAAAATGAGATAAAGGGGAATTTGTTTGCTAATTTGTAGATCGCGGAAGTCTGGATGTTGTTTGCAAGCGATAGAAAAATGGAAATGCAATGTTGAACCTGCCTATCGAGTAGCCCGCCTATTCGGGAACCTGCGATCCAAAAAGTTTGTACAATATGAAATGGGGAAGCAATCGATCGGGCTGGTGATATAAAAGTAAGTGGAAATCTGAAGACGTGAATCTGCTAACTCCCGCACCTAGACATTTTCCAAAAAAATGAGTAAGTAACCAAAAATGGAAAGCAGATGGAAAAAAAGAAAGGGGATGGAAATTTTTGGAAGCGGGAATTGGTGTAAGAAATCCCCATTGATGGTCTTAATAGTAACTATGAAGTGCATTAAACATGTGAAAAGGTTCTTCAATCAAGGAATAGATACAGTGAGCCATACTTATAGTTTCCAGGATCTTTTTGTATAAGAGAAGTATCGAAAAGCTACAAGGAAATCATTTTTGGGATGTGTAAGTAAAGTTATTGTACTGTCAGCTTCACCGCAATTAGTAACAATGACGAATTTGAATTTTCCAAAAAAAAATGAGTAAGTAACCAGAAATGGAAAGCAGATGGGAATGTAAATTCTAACCTTGTACAATGTCTATTACAAACTGATATTTAGAAAAGAACAGAAAAGATACAATGGCAAATACAAACATTACACAGAGATTTTTCACCTGGAAACCCAAA
>JZKD02S1551548.1:74951-98424 GCA_000966675.3 Picea glauca
TTTCATTTGGAATCATCTTGTACTTGAACATTTATGTGGGGTAAAAGGAGGTTGCCCCCTCGAAGAGGCTTATTATATGAAATTCTCTCTTTTTCAAGGTGTTGAGTACTTATTCCGAGGTTTTTCTATGCTATATTGATATTTGGTTCTTAACACCATGCTTTGTTGGTCCAAAATGCTAGTCAAAATGAAGAAAATGCAACTTATCCAGAAAACATTAATACAAGATGTTTATAATGATGAGTTACAAATCCCCTTTAGATGTTATCTTGTATCAGTTGCCTTACTATAACAAAATATTTACCCCCACTTTGCAAGACTCAACATAATGAAGTATTTACACTAAATACACAATTGGGTCTTTCAAGACGTTATCTCTCAAAGTCTTTACCCCCTGAGGACCTTACAAAGCCTTATTGTAACGAGGTATTTTCCTAAAGTGAAATATGTGCCTCCTTAATTAAAACCTACCTTTCAATCAAGGCCTTGTGGGAATGAAGTACCCAAACCTTATTTCTCAAAGTATTCACCCTTAACAACTTTTCAATGTGTTACTAGAATGAAGTATTCACTTTTGATGATTTTTCAATGCTTTTTGAGAATGGAATATTTACCTTGATG
The DNA here is from genome assembly GCA_000966675.3 of Picea glauca. Classification (NCBI taxonomy): domain Eukaryota; kingdom Viridiplantae; phylum Streptophyta; class Pinopsida; order Pinales; family Pinaceae; genus Picea; species Picea glauca. The sequence goes on from JZKD02S1551548.1 coordinate 75,573, forward strand.
ACCACTTTTTCATTAACTAAGGGTTGATGACAACTTTTTCATTAACTAAGGGTTGATAAGGAGATGGAGAGTTAACTTCTTCATTACTTCACTATCTAAGAGTTGAGTTAATCTACCCCTTCATCTTAAGCATAAAGATTCACTCAAATATCTCCTTAGTGGCCCATGCTTAAAAAATCTTTGAAGATTTGTTAGTTTTAATCCAATGCATGCAAGCTTAAATTTTGCCCCAATTGGTCCTCTTGGCCTTTTGAATTTCACTAAAAAATATCCCTGGTAGACAATGCTTTAAAAAAATTTGGAAATTTTGTTGTAAGTTTTGTTTCAATGCATGCAAGCTTAAATTTGCTCCCCTTGGCCCTCTTGTCCTTTTGACTTTAAAGTTGCTCATTGAAGAAGCTCTCTTTTGGTAACTGTCAAGATCTTTTTAAGCAACTTATTGATGTCTTATTTTTTTAATAGTCAAAACTTATTTCCCAAAACCATGTGGGGAGGAAATTTACTCAGGAACAATATCATTTAACTATGGAATCCAATCACTGTCAACACAAGGTTGAAGAATCAAATTCTCATGTCCTTGAATTTGACTTTTTTCTAAAAAAAAAACTGAATTTTCACATAGTGCATTCTTGTTGTTCAACTTGCACTTACCTATGTGGTGTATCTTTTCTATGAACAAGATGCACGGTTCTTGGTGTGTACAGTCAAATTGAGCAAATCATTGAAGCCAAAGAGTTAAAAATATATTCTTGTGCTTTTTTTATGCTCTATGTAATGTTAGGAGGTATCGTTAGCGATGCTCCTATATATTGTAAGTGCACCTTTGAGTGCACTTTTATTAACATAAATTTCCATTGCTTGCCAATGCTCTAGGAAATGTACAGAGGCACCATTGGTGGTGCTTCCATATGTATCTAGCACACTGTAAAGTTAAATTTAATAAATTTATTTTCTCATGCTTTTCAGCGCACTCATAAATGTAATGGGGCATTGTAACTAATGCTCACTTACATCATAAACACACTAGTAATCAAATTAAATAAATTAAATTTTCTCGATCTTGTCAATGCACCTAAATATGTATGGGTGTACTATGTGTAGTGTATCCAATCAAATATAGTGCACCATTGAAGCTAAAGATAAAAAAAAACAAATTCTCATGCTTTTTTGGTGTTCTATATAATGTTAGGAGGCACCACTAACAATGATCCTATTAGAAAAATAGGATCGTAGAGCAATAAAATTAAAAAAATGTGGAAATAAAACACAAAAGATACACAATACAATAGAGACACATATATACGTGGTTCACCAAGTGTGGGCTACATCCACCAGAGAATTTGTCAGGTCCTTCCTTTATTATTATCCAGCAAATGAAGGGATACAACCTACAACACACCCATTGTAACTTCCTCTTCTTTCTCTCAAAATCTCCTCTCTCAGAATACAATATTCACAATGATGCATAGCCGCAATACATTTTCCTCATAAAAGAGGGTTTCCTTCTAGGGAAAAAAACCCTAACACAACTTTTACCGTTAGATTTGTGACCTTATAATGAACAGTCCAGATTTACAATGAAATTACAATATACATTTACAAGGAAAATTTTCCTTTGGGGGCTTCGCTCCCAGACCCCCCAACACTCCCTTGCGTGGATGACTGTACATTCTTATGGGTTGTAAAGTATTCATGGGGTATAAACACAGCTGAAAACAAAGACCTCTGAATCAGGAAGATAATCAGGTGCCACAACCAACAATCTCCCACTTGGAGACTGATCTCAACAACTCCACCGCTGTTGTATCTGTTGGACTATGAATCTTCTTGGACCTAGAAAATTTCTCATCTTCATATTCATGCTTGAAGACCATTTAAAACTGAGCAAGAACTTAGTTTCTCCTTGGTTACTCCCTTTGTTAACATGTCTGCAGGATTATGACTAGTGTGTATCTTTTCCAACTTCAAATGCCCATCTTCCAAGATGGATCGTATGAAAAGGTACCTCAACTGTATATTCTTAGTCTTCGAATGGAAGGCTGAGTTCTTTGCAATATGAATGGCACTCTCACTATCACAGTACAACCTGCTATTCTGCTGCTTCTTTCTCAATTCCTCCATAAACCTCTGTAACCAAATCATTTCTTTACTAGACTCTGTAGCAACAACATACTCTGCTTCTTTTGTTGAAAGCACAACAACTTTTTGCAGTTTTGAAATCCAACTTATTGTTGTTCCACCTATAGTAAAAACATACCCTGTGGTGCTCCTCCTGCTATCTTTATCACCTACCATATCTGAATCAAAATATCCCTGTAGAAAAGTGTCTGAACCTCCAAAAAATAATGCATGAGTAGGAGTACCTCTCAAATACCTGAGAATCCACTTCATTGCTTCCCAATGTTCTTTACCTAGATTGTTCATATACCTTCTCACAACTCCCACTGCATGTGAAATATCTAGTCTTGTGCAGACCATTGCATACATCAAGCTGCCAACTGCTGATGAATAAGGGACCCTGGACATGTATTTTATCTCCTCCTATGTCTTGGGGCACATTTCCTTAGTTAATTTGAAATGGCTGGCCAAAGGTGTACTAACTCATTTTGCATTCTGCATTCTAAACCTCTCCAAGACCTTCTCTATGTACTCACCTTGAGACAATGTCAATTTGCGAATTTTCGTGTCTCGTGTTATTATCATACCAAGGATTTTCTTTGCATCACCCAAATCCTTCATCGCAAATGAATTAGCTAATTTCTTCTTGAGCACATTTATATCCTGCATATTAGACCCTGCAACAAGCATGTCATCTAAATACACTAGCAAGATAATATAGCTTCCATTTTCTAGCATTTTAAAATAAACACTGTGATCAGAATGACATCAAATATAACCTTGTTCTGTCATAAGCCTGTCAAACTTCAAATACAAGCTCTTCTTCAACATGCATACCAAATTCTCCTTCCCTTTGACCTCATACCCCTGTGGCTGTTGCATATAAATCTCTTCCTCCAAATCCCCATGGAGAAAAGATGTTTTTACATCTAATTGTTCAAGATGTAAATCTTCTACTGCCACAAGAATTAAAATAGTCCTAATTGAAGTCATTTTAACAACAGGAGAAAATATTTCATCAAAATCTATACCTTTCTTTTGTGCAAACCCCTTTACAACAAGTCTAGCCTTGTATTGCCATTTTCCTACATTTTCTTCCTTCAAATTGTAAACCCATTTATTTTGCAATGCTCTTTTTCCTGTAGGGAACTGAACCAAGTCCCAAATCTGGTTATTTACCAAGGAATCCATTTCCTCTTTCATGCCTTGCTCCCACTTCTTTTTGGTGTCTACCTGCATTGCCTCTTCATATCATTCTGGTTCACCAGAATCAATCAATGATAAATAATACAATGAAGGAGAGTATCATTCAGGGGGTCTACTTAACTTGGTAGATCTTCTAACGACACTTGCAGGAGTTTGAGGTACATGTTGCTCCCATTGTTGTACATTTTGATTTTCTGGTTCCTTTGGAATTTCTTTTCCAGTGATCTAATCAAGCACTGTGTATTCTGGTTTTTCTTTTTCCTGTTTCTTTCCCTACGATTGATCTTTGTACATGACATTCTCATTGAATATGACATCTCTACTCCTAATGATTTTGTTATTTTTATAATCCCATAAGCGATAACCAAAATCATTAACATTGTATCCAATAAAGGTACACTTCTTGGATTTTTCCTCAAGCTTTGTTCTATTTTCTTTATCAATATGGACAAATGCTTCACATTCAAAAGTCTTCAAAAAATATTAGTTTACCTTTGTACCTATCCATGCCTCCTCTGGAATTCTACCATCCAAAGAGATTGAAGGTCCTTTGTTTATTAAGTAAACAACGATATCTACAACATCTGCCCAGAACTCTAAGAACAAACCGACATGCAATCTCATACTCATTGCACGCTCCATGATTGTCCTGTTCATCCTTTCTGACACACCATTTTCTTGTGGTATTCTTGGAACTGTCTTCTCTCTACGAATCCCATGGTATAAACAATAATCATCAAACTCCTTTATACAATATTCACCTCCATTATTTGATCTAAGACACTTCAACCTTTTTCTCGTCTCATTCTCAACCAAAGCTTTCCATTTCTTAAAAATATCAAAAACATCAGATTTTTGTCGAATGCAATAAACCCAAGTTTTTTTAGTTGCATCATCAATAAAAGTAACATAATAACGAGAGCCACCAAGATATGATACCTGAGATGGTCCCCATACATCTGTATGCACAAGCTCTAACATTTCACTCTTTTTTTTTTTTCTTTTTTTTTCTGACTCTGAGAAATCTGACTCTCTTCTGTTTTCCATAAACACAATGCTTATAGAAGTCCAAATCAATTTGTTTAAGATCTGGCAACAAATTTATTTTTTGAAGTATTTTCATCCCCTTCTCACTCATGTGTCCAAGCCTATGATGCCACAGTGTTGTATCCACTCCTGTAGAAGCTAAAGAGATAGAAGAGGCAATATTACCAGTACATAAATACAATGTACCTACCTTATCTCCTTTTGCTATCACCAATGATCCTTTGGTGACCTTCCACACCTTATCTATAAATATGGATATACAACCTTCACTTTCCAACTGCCCTATTGAAATTATATTTTTCCTTAGATCTGGAACATGTTTTACCTCTTTCAACAACCATTGGTTTCCATTATTTTTCTTTATTTTTACCTTTCCCATTCCAACAATTTTGCATGGTGCATCATCACCCAAATGAACCTGTCCAAACTCACCTTGAACATAATCTAGAAAATGTTTCCTATGGGGTGTGGCATGAAATGAAGCCCCTAAATCTACCACCCAAGACTCAGAAATATTATCTATAGAAAGAATCAAAGCATATTGTAACACATCACCTGTTACATTTGCTTCCTATTTTTTCTCCTGTTGTCCATCTCTTTGTTTCTTTGGAGCTCTGTAGTCTTTCTTCAGATGTCCTTTCTTCCCACAATTCCAACACTATATATTTCCAAGTCTGGATTTGGATCTTCCCTCCCTAGAATTCCCGCAGTTCCCTGGGCCTTTCCTCTATCCTTTTATCTTCCCCTATTCTCCATGTTCAACGCATTACCTGATGTCTCACTTGTGCTTTTTTGTCACATTTTCTCACTAAGGATAACACCAATAACATCATCAAATTTTAAAGTATTTGAACTAGAGACAAAGTTACTTAAAACCATGACCAAGCCATTCCAACATTCTCGTAATGAGCACAAGATTAGAAGAGCCCTGACCTCATCATCAAAGTCCACTTTTACATAACTTAGTTGATTAGAAACCGTATTAAATTCATTTAAATGATATGTAACAGACCCACCTTCTGACATCTTCATATTAAATAATCTATTCATTAGAAATACCTTATTGGACACTGAGGTTTTTTCATACAGTTTAGTCAATGCATCCATTAGATCATTCGTTGTCTTTTCTTTTGAAATATTGAAAGCCACTGACGCTGACAGGATTATCCATATTGTTCCTAGAGCCTTTCTGTCAAGAATCTCCCATTATTTGTCCTTCATATCCGTCATCTTCTTTTCTATTCCACCCAATGGTAGGAATAGATCCTTCTGATATAAATGATCTTCCATCTGCATCTTCCATAACTGGTAGTTTTGGCTATTAAATTTCTCGACCCTAAACTTTCCATCTTCCGCCATTGCTCCCACTTGAACTAGGAACCCTCTTTTCCTGCGATTTACCTTTCATTGTGATACCAGTTGTTGGAAAAACAAGATCACAGAGCAATAAAATAAAACAAATGCGGAAATAAAACACATAAGATACACAATACAATAGAGACACAAATATACGTGGTTCACTCAGTGTGGGCTACATCCACTAGAGAAATTGCCAGGTCCTTCCTTTATTATTATCCAACAAATGAAGGGATACAACCTACAACACACCCACTATAACTTCCTCTTATTTCTCTCACAATATCCTTTCTTAGAATACAATATTCACAATGATGCATAGCCGCAATACATTTCCCTCATAAAAGAGGGTTTCCTTCTAGGGCAAAAAACCCTAACACAACTTCTACCATTAGATATGCGACCTTATAATGAACGGTCCAGATTTACAATGAAATTACAATATACATTTACAAGACAATTTTCCTTCGGGGACTTCATCCCCAAATCCCCACCGGGGGCTCACTTGCCCCTGGATCCTGTAGGGGGGGTAACCCCCCCTGCACTCCCCCATGTGGATGAGTGTACATTCTTATGGGTTGTAAAGTATTCATGGGGTATAAACACGGCTGAAAAAAAAGACCTATGAATCAGGAAGATAATTAGGCTCCACAACCAACAACTCATATATATATTCTAAGCACATCGTTGAGCGCACTTTATTAATATAAATTTCCCCCACTTGATGATGCTCTAGGAAATGTACACAGGCATTGATCGTAGTGCTTTCGTGCATGTCAAGCACACTATAAAGTTAAATTTAATAAATACATTTTCCTACACTTATTAGTATGCTTATAAATGCAAGGAAGCACTATAATCGATGGTTGCTTACATTATAAGCACACCAGTAATCAAATTAATTTTTCATAATCTTGTCAAGGTGCTTCAAAATGTATGGATGTATCGTTGTATTGTTGTGATCTAGATTATTTTGAGAACGAAATGAAGGCAGAGATATAACAATGAAATATACAGAGATATTGCAATAAACACAAAGATACAGTAATGAACAATTTTTATTAATGAGAGAATGTACATAAATTGTAAAATTGCAGAGTGAATGACTTGCTAGAATTGTGAAAGCTTATCTGTGAGAAGAGATATGATGGTTACGTTCATTCAAAAGAAGATGATGATGATTTCAATGAGGCTCTAGAGGCCTTTTTAACATAAATAAAATCCAAAATCCCAACCTAGAAGATGAAACACCAAAAGGTTTGCGGGCCCCGATGGGGGTAGTTGGTACGCCAACTTCCCAAGGGCATAAATTTTGCATACGATATTCGTTTGGGGCGCACGATAGCTTGTTTGAAAGGTCTATCTAAGGACTACACATTTTTTTATCACACTTAGGTTAAAGCATATAATGTGATTGCGCTAGGCCCAAAAAATGTTGTTTAGGGTCTTAAAATGGTCCCAGAATTTTAGGACCCAAAAAGCTGTAGAAAAACTGCCAACGTGGAAACCCTTTTTTAGAAACAGTGGAATAGGTGGGTTGCCACTGATTTCTTCCTAGATCAAGCCTCCCCCCTTAGGAAGCAATGGTCTCCATTGCGTGAAGTCCCCGGGGAAGGTTTTGTTGAATTTGAACCTTAGTGAGCTCCTTTCCTTGCTGAAGAAGTTGTCTTGCTTAGCTTCTTGAAAGTTGTTATGAACCTGTTGTTGGAGGGGTTGGATATGTTTAACCAATTTGGCTGCATGATATGTTGGAGTGTGGTAGGAATCTGTCAGTGAAGATGCAACATGAATGACATGAAGGGATTTATCATAACGTGGTTTGACTAGGCAGTGTGGAGGCACCCCCGTAGGTGCAATAGGGATATCTTGATGCTCTTCTACAATCTTGTTGATCTAATTCTACTAGATAGAAGCGTCTTGGGCCGAGGCTGCAGTGGTTGCAATGTCCTTCTCTTCTGACTAGGTTGTGAAGAGGCTAAACTTTTTGTTATGAGAAATTACTTTGCGGCACTGTTTTGTCGATACAGTAGTCAGAACTACCTCTGGTATCTTGTTGGGCTTACCCCTCAGAGTAACAACGATTCTATGGGGTCAAGACTCATGACACCTCCACATATATGGTTGGACTAACATAACATCACATACTTTAAATGGAGCAACATCACACAATACCTCATCTTTGAAGGGCTTGATGTCGTATGAGAGGCAGTATTGCTGGCTGACACGAAGTTCTCATCCCTAGTGGAGCCATCTAATGTTGTATGGTTGTAGGTGTGGTCTTGTTGGTAAATCCAACTGCTTGACAACCTCTACTGAGATTAGGTTCTTATGGATTCCGCTATCAACAATAAAATGCAACGGGGTCCCCTTCACCCACATCTGTGAATGGAAAATGCACTCCCCCTCCTCGGGATCCTCTGGTTCTTTTGGTTGGATTGTTGCGGCTGTGAAAATAGTAGTGGGTTATGCATCAATTATCTGTCTCCTTTTATTATTGTCTAAATCAAAATTTGAGTTGGGGCTCGACTCTGTTTCTTTGAGCTCGACCACCAATGAATATTTTGAGTGACATTCATCGGTGTTGTGCCAAGGGCTTTTGTGGAAGTCACACCACTTCCCAATGTCCTTCTTCATCTTCTCATTACCCTTATTTTCCTATGGCTTGGACTAGTTGTCTTGAGGTTGACTTTTTTATGAGTTAGGGTTGCCTTTACCATAATTAGGTTGTTACGGATTTGCAAACCCAAATTCCCGCTTGTTTTGTTGCTTAAATTTATGGTTGATTTTGACAACATATCTATAAGTGGCTCCCAGTGATAAGATGTCCATAAACTCCATTTTAATCTAGATGTACCTGTGTGGAGACCCGCGGTATTTCAGAACTAGATGCCACTCAAAGTCTTTGATACCCAACTTGATGTGCAAGGTATGGAAGGTAATTGTGAACTCTGACACTGTTTGGTCCCGCTTTTGATGTAGTGTGGTCCATCTCATGTACTGGTCATCATAGTTTCCCACATGGTAATATTTCTCCTTGACCGCATCCATAAAAAATCCCAAGTGGGCTCAACCCCAAATATTCCAGAATCCTTTGTGGAATTTTTCTCCCAGTAAGTTTCCAACCAATGTTTGACATGGGGGAGAGCCTTAAGGAGTGCAAAGGTGATCTTTTCTCTTTCGGAAAAATTGTGAATAGAGAAATAAACTTCTAGCAAATTTAACCATTTTTCCAAAGCATTCGCATCGATCTAACCTTCAAATACGAGAATATAAAAATTAACTTGTACCTTGAATGGGGTAGCGTCTCCAAAGTGATTGCTTGATGAAGACACGTATGTTATTGTCGACAATCATTGAAGGATTTGGGAAAAATTATCCAACATCTCGTTCCTCTGTTGTGTTAGGGATCCATGAGAAACAACTTGATGGGATAGTCTGCTCCATTGTTCCTCTTCCCTTCCACCATGGGAGGTCTCTTGGGCCGGCGAGAGAGGTTGTCCTCAAGAGAAACTAACTCGAGACCCAACTCTCTATACCCTGACCTCGTCGGGGACATACACTAAGAAACGAAAAGGAGTAGCCTGCTCTTATACCACCGATATGGATTATTTTGATAACAAAATGAAGGAAGAGATATAACAATGAAATATACAGAGATATTGCAATAAACACAGAGATACAATAATGCAAAATTTTTATTAATGAGAGAATGTACAAAAACTATAAAATTATAGAGTGAATGACTCACTAGAATGGTGATAGCTTATCTCTGAGAAGATTTGTGATGGATATGCTCATTTGCAAGAAGATGATTATGTTTGCAATGAGGCTCTAGAGGCCTTTTTAACATAAAGAAAATCCAAAACCCTAACCCCGGAAGATGAAACACCAAAAGGTTTGCGGGCCCCGATGGGGGTAGTTGGTACGTCAACTTCCTAAGGGCGTAACTTTTGCATACAATCTATGTTTGGGGCACACAATAGCTCATTTGAAAGGTCTATCTAAGAACTACACAGTTTTTTTGTCACACTCTAGTTAAAGCATACTGTGTGATTGCGATAGGCCCAAAAAACGTTGTTTAGGGCCTCAAAACGACCCTAAAAGTTTAGGACCTGAAAAGATGTAGAAAAATACCAAGGTGGAAACCCTTGTTTTGAGCCAGTGGAATAGGTGGGGGGCCACAGATTTCTGTCTGGATCATGTTGGCAATGCTTCAATGTATACAAAGCACATCGAAGTCATGTAGGTGCCCCTTTACATATGGTATGTCACATGCTAATAATTATAACTAAAGTTAAGTTTGAACTTTAATTAATATTAAAAACTACATATCTCATATTAAAATTATAAGTAAATAATTACATATATTAGTTTTAGTTAGATATCTTAGTTACAATAACAAATAAAAAATTAAAATTATATATATAGTTTTAATATAACCTGAGTGGGCACAATGGTTAAGAACATGTGTTTCCTCATAAGAGGTCACACATTCAAATCCATAGGGGGGTAGGGTATGTATACATATGTAAACTTTAGCAGTCGAATCCTTACGCAGAGGGGGTCCCTTGTCCCACAAATAAGGGGGTCTCATACACCAATTTCGTGTCTCATTATAGATATTCATATTAATAAATTCAAAATTTATAAATGAGATTTACCAAAATATAATACATACTTAATTTTATCGATTATGAATTGTTACATATAGTTAAAGTTATGGGGTGGTAGGTGTGGGGAGTCATCATTGATCCTGGAGGAACAATTGAAACAACCTTTTTTAACAATCAAGCAGAAGTTTATGTTTTATTGCAAGGCCTAAGAATAGCCAATAATTCTCAAACCCAATCATTGATTGTGGTGGGAGATTCAAGGGCTATCATAAGCCATATGATTTCAAATTCCACTCTAGTTGACAACATCTTAATGCAATTCTAGCACGAGCTAAACAAGAGGTTACTAAATTCAACAAAATCATATATTATCATGTTTGGCGAGACAACAATCACTGAGTTGATGGATTTTCCAATGTCGCTACAACTCTAAAAATGGGGGTTCTTAATATCAATGACATTTCAAATTACTAATCATTCCCATCAATCTTTATTAATGAGTACAAAGGCACACATCGGGTCATTAATTCACCATGTTGCTCACAACAATGGATCTCAATCTTAATGCAGGGATAGTAATATGATGAGACATGTGTTCCTTTGTCACATGCTTGGAGTTATGCAACTGCATGATTATGAACTCCTGTCTGCCCTTTTTCCTCCGCCAAGGTGGGATTATGGAATAGTTGTGAGGAAAGATCCCTTAGGGAGTTAGGAATTCATCTCTATAATGTGATCTATGTTTGGTAGGTTATATTGTCTATATGGTAGATTTTATGTTTGTTTGAATAATTTTGTTTCTCGTAGACACCTAGGTGATCCATTTCCTGAGACATTTTAGCTCGGAGGTGGATATTAAACATTTTGATTGTTTTATGCTTTGGGTTTCGTGGAGTGGTTTGTGTTTTTGTTTCTTCCCCAAGAAGATTGCAACACCATATGTCTGTTTTTTATTGCATCCTAGAAGTCTTCGTATGTTGGGCACACAAGAATTATTGTGCTAAGAAAGAGATAAATTTTGGAAAATCATGATTTGAGTGTGTGGAAAGGAATCTAGATTTTGGTTAGCAGTATGAATCTGGAATTGGCCTGGGGTATCGGTCCATACATAGTTTTGATGGATTATAGAGAGCTTCGGGAAATCAGATGTGTCCGCTGGAATCATGAGGAGTCAATTCAATGCAACATGGATTATATTTTCATTGCCACCACAAAAGTCCATGAGAATGAACACTAGGCCACCTCTCAATTTGCATCAATCATGGGGACTCTTGTTCAACAAAAGAAACAAATAGCTATACTTGAAGTAGAACGTAACTTTCTCAGAAACATGGTTCTAAATTTGAGCAAGGGATATCATTCAAGGGCTTCCAACCAAAGGTTGTTAGTAAATTCAACTCGAGGGCCAAAGGAAGAGGAAATTATGCACTAACTTGTTGAAGACATGGATATAGTGAAGCGAGACTATGTTCCATCGAACTTAGGCATGGAAGAAGCTGCTAGTCGTCATGCTTTATGTTGATTATTATGTTTCTTAAGGTTATAATTCTGGGCATATATTATATGCCTTATAACATCAATAAATACTATGAAATTTTGTCTAAAAATATAAGTAATCTATGTAGTTGGTATGTAGTTGGCATTGTTTTTAATTCAAAAGTTTTGAACAATACAATGATGTAATTTTGTTGTTGGTTTAAATGCAACTTTTATTAATATAATTCTCCCAATTTGGATTTTATAAAAAAGAAGAAGTTAAAGTTATATTTTTGTACAATTATAATTAATGTAGAATTAAGCTAAATTCACATTATTCACATATTTTTGTAGAATTATAATTAATGTAAATTTTATATTTAGTATTGATAGGTTATGTATTTCATTTACAACTTACAAATATTGGATGTAGAAGTATGGTTAATCTCTCTATATAGTTTTTTATTTTAATTAATGTTAAAAGTAAAAATGGTTTAATTAAAATTAGAGTTAAAACAAAGATATAAAATGTCTAAAATAAAAAAAAAATACAAAATTTATGGATTCTTTAAACATTGACACTACCTGAGAATTGTTTGGAACCTCTAGACAGAACTATAATTGGCCACCTACTCATGAAATAATTAACAATGAAATCAAAACAAATTTAGCTATAACATAAGTGGATAGTAGTACAGATACATATTTTGAAGTGATAAAAAAAAACCATAATTGTAGACATTGCTTTCATAACAAGTGGAGTTGCGGAGCAACAAGTCCCTGCCAAGAAGGAAGAAATACAACTTCCCTAAAGTCATGGACTTGCTGCTCCTGTTTCATGGAAACATATGACCGAAATGGAACTTGGAGTTCACTCATTTCCAAGATGGAAAAAACTTTAATTTTTTTTGTCAACAGGTCTTGTAGCCCTAGAAAAGTATAGAGTTTGTGGGTAGGGCCGACGTACAAGTCTCAATCCCAGTAGTAAACTAATATGCTCTAATAAATCTTTGTGGAGAACTACTTCTTTCGTACTGGAATACCTATCAATCCAGTTACAGTGATTGTAAATCCAACTCTTCTTTTGAAGGTATCTTTGAATGAATTGAAGGAGAATTGGAAGCCATTGTAATTAGTTAATTACTTCCATTGGTACATCACAATAACAACCAGGAAAATGTCTTATCTCTGTTGATTTCGTCACAGAAACACAAGCGACTATAAGCATTGTCACTTAGAGATTTTATTTGATGAGTTTTTTATTTAATGTAATATCTTACCTCTATTGACTTCCTCACATAAACACAAGCAAACACAACCATTGTCACTTAAAGATTTTAGCATATAATCCTCATTTAGAATTCATGTCAGCGACCTTTCTCCCTTCTTCTCTCAGCTCGAACAACTCTACAATCTCCACAGTAATATTGCAACTCTATTAAGCTTTCATCATCTTTGGTTTCTTTTTAGTGAAACAAAAAGATGACAATATGCAAGGAAGAGGATTGAGGGTGATTAAGTGATTCAATAAATTCAGCTGCCTTCCATGTTACACACATTCTTTGTATTTACATACATTGTTTATATTGAATGTCTCTCGACTTCGTCATCACATCCCTGATGCATACAACACGACAACATAAATACTAAATTGTTAATAAATATTTTTTTTTTATAAAATTAATCAGTAAATATATCAACTGCAAGATTTCTTTTTAAAATCTAACCAATAAAATCTTAGAAAGTTGTTCAATAAAATTTCAACTTTTGAAACCTATGAATTCATTAATTCAAAACTCGAAGGGAGGACTATTTATGGCAGGATGAAGCCACTTGGCAAGTATACCTTCATGTTTGTGGCCAACGTGGTTACATGAGATATAACTCAGTCGTGCATCTGCCACATGCTCAGACTAAGTTGATATCCACTCTATTTTCACTACATTGATCACAACACTAATATTTATGTTTGAGTCATTGCAGGGAAAAGCTATTAACTACGAGAATTATACGAAGGAGTTATGTAATCTATCGCTGCCTGTAGCGTAGGTATGGACTTCGATTGATCCAGCTCTGTCTTTATTAGAGTCCATGCTTGCCTAAGAGAGGGGAGAAACACAGTCTAAATCTGTTCAGAAGGAAGAAAGAAGAGTTAGAAATCAGTGGATCTGTTAACCAACAGATCATGTGCACAGAGCGTAGAGGACGAATAGTGCATGTGCATAACGTATAGGATGGCATAGCGCATAATGGCATATTCATTCTAAACAGTACCACCCAACTGGATATTTATATCCCATTGTGCATATGAGTGATCTAGTAGAGAACCCAACTGTTTTCTCATCATAAACCCAAGGAAAAGTTGCGCAGGGAAACATGCATGAAGGGTAGAGACTCTATCCTGAAACCTCAAATCAAATAAACATGGAAGAGTGTAATGTTGTATCTTATTCACCAAGTGCCTCCCATGAGGCCACACAGGAGATTATGATCAGAATCCTAGGAGCTCTAGTTCATTTGATAGAAAAATAAGACAGTGTGGAGTTGGCCAATGGTGATTTCATTCTAGGCAATGTTGTTGCAGTATTTTCCAGGGTTGGGGATGATATTCAGTGGCTATTATCTAAGGATGATGCGACTTTCAAGCTTGATGCATTTGTTATCTTCCCATTTGTACTTAATATCATTTTACTCTCTTGTAAATGGAGAATTTATGATGAATCACTCATCCTTAAGATTATCAGAAATCAATGATATATTGTGGGCATGCCGGCCCATGAGGATGAACAACTATCTAGATACAACAATATGTAGAATATTGTGTATAAAGGAGGAGGTGAATATTGTTGCTGCAAATGCTTACAAACATCTTGGAAAATTGGAAAATTGATTATAGCCAAACCAAGTCCATTTTATTTCCTTGCTTTCCAATAAGTACACTGTCGCTTTTCCCGGTTAACCTCGCAAGTCTACTACTAATATGTTTGTTAAGATTGGGGTATAATAAGTTTTTCCCTATGTTAGTTATTAACCTTGTGTTACCTAAAAAGGAAATGTTCAATCTTTCATTAGGCAGAGTTTATTATGCCCCAAAACTAATGGTGCGTAGTGCAAAGCTGTGATGTGTGCAAAGTATTGATGTGCGATGTGCGCACTAGAAATTGGGATGTTAAAATCATCCAAGAAAACTGGAGAAAGGATTCTGACAAAATGGTGCAAATTTTTCATGTACTTGTAGCATGCAATCATCTAACAAATCCTAAATACCTGCACATTTTGTAGAATTAGCAACGATTAGAATATGATAAAGTCAATGCAAAAGGTTAAAATTATGGAAGATTCGTAGAGGACTTACAGTCCTAATGATGACTTCAAAGATCTTTATGTTGGTTTGGTTGCTGATGATTCAAATCCAAGGAGGAGCGCATGAACTTGGTAGAAACCATAAAAGTGCTGCAAAAATCTGTCCAATGCTATAAACCTGATAATGAAAGGATTATGAGAGCCAAAGAGCAACAAGATGACTTCAATGTCAAATTGATGCAGATCCTGGACAAAATAGAAAAGAAAATTGATAAGGAGACAGAGACAAGTAGGCCAAGAAGTCGTAGGTCTCATGTTGAGAAGAGAAGAGAAGCAAAAGATGCTCATAGGAAACATCACCATTCACCAAAGCATTCATTTAGAAAGCGTGCAATATCTCAAGTCCATCTTTTGATAGAAAGCATAAGAGGATTGGGGTGGACGAGTTACGGGGATAAATGACTAAGATCAAGCCTCCTACTTTTGATGGTGAGCATAAGAAGGATGAGAATGAAAAAAATTGGTTGATGGGTATGAGGAAATACTTCTAGCTACATAATTACTCCTCACAGGGAGAAGGGATAATATTCATTTATCATCTCAAGGGAAAAACATCAATGTGGTGGGATCAATATGTACAAGTGAAACACATTGATGAGAATAAATGTACTTGGAGGGAGTTCAAGAGGTATTACCAAAAGAAATACTAAACCAAGTGGTACTATGATAGAAAAATGAAGGAGTTCTTTGAATTGAAGCTCGGGAGCATGATGATAGACGAATACAAAATAAGGTTCTTAGAGCTGTTGAAGTGTGTTGCATTCGACAATGATGAACAAGTGAAAATTCAGAGGCACTTGAGTGGGTTTCCCTCATTTATTAGTGAAAAGAAATAGTATGATGACCTTAAGATGTTGGAAGAAACCATAAGGTGCACTAAGTGTCTCTATGACCAACAAAGGGGAAGACCAACCTTCCAAAAGGCTTGGGAAGAGAAGATGAAAAGTAAGGTGGAACAAAGGAAGAAAGGAGCTAAGCCACCATTTTTTAGAAATACTACGCAACAACAAACAACTCTTATGGAGCCCAGAATGTTGGAAACAATGGGGAAAAAGTCATGGCAACAACCTATACAATGTTGGGGTTGTGGTGGAAATCATATGCACAAAGATTTCTCTCAAAGAGGTGATAAAGCGAGGACTACGCATAGTGTACGACAAGTTGTGAAAGTTGAGGACATGGGAAAAATGTACCAAGGATTTACACAGCGCTAGATAAAAAATTGGATGAGTTTCATTTGCATATGATCGAGATGGAAGGTAAGATTAACGACCAACCCATTGCTATTTTAATCAACTCAAGAGCTAGTCATATTTATCTAGATCCTAAAATGGTGGAAAGATTCCATTTGTCGAGAAGCAAGCTTGGAAAACCGCGATTGGTGTAATTAGCTACATGAGAAAAAAGGAAATTAATGAGATGGTTAAGGCATGTCCAATGGACATGAATGGACTGTGCACAAAAGATAATTTGAACATTATACCTTTGGGTTCGTTCGATTGCCTCATTGGTATGAATTGGTTGGACGAGTACCATGCTATCCTGGATTATTACAATAAGGCATTCACATGTTTGGATGAGAAAGGAAATTTGAGATCAGTTCAAGGAATTCCAAGAGTTGTAACTATTAGAGAGGTTACAGCCTTGCAAATGAAGAAAAGTTACAGGAAAGGATGTCAAGTATTTGCAGTGAACATGGAAGAGGCACCTAAGGATAAAGTGTCAAGTATTGAATTCTATGTAGTGCTAAATGAATTTGAGGATGTATTTAAAGAGATACTGAGATTTCCTCTGAAGAGGGATATTGATTTCTCTATAAATATGATGCTGGGAGAAACACCTGTATCCAAGACTCCTTATAAGATGAGTACGCCAAAACTGAAGGAGTTACAAATGCAACTTGAAGAGCTTCTAAAGAAGGGGTATATACTCCCAAGTGTGTTGCATTAGGGTGTACAAGTTTTGTTCATGAGGAGAAGGATGGTACACTGAGACTTTGTATCGACTTCAAGCAATTGAATAAGGTAAAAATGGAGAACAAGTATCCTTTGTCAAGGATAGATGACTTGTTTGATCAACTGAGAGGTATGCATATATTTTCCAAGATATATCTCAGATATGGATATCAACAGGTGAGAATTAAAGAAGAAGACATCAATAATATTGCCTTTAGAACAAGGTATGGTCATTACGAGTTTACAATGGTGCCTTTTGGGTTGTCGAATGCATCAACTGTGTTCATTTTTTTAATGAATGGAGTTTTCATAAATTACTTGGATATGCTTGTCATTGAATTTTCAGATGACATTCTTATTCACTGAAAGTCCGAGGAAGAGCACGAGAAACACTTAAGGATAGTTTTGAATGTATTGAGGGAGCATCAACTTTATGAAAACTTGAGAAAGTGTTAATTTTACCATAGGAAAATTCATTACTTGGGTCATATCATTTCATAGGAAGGAATAGTTGTGGACCCAACGAAGATAAAAACCATTGAGGAATGGACAACACCAAGAATTTTCACAGAAGTGAGATCCTTTATGGGAATAACAGGGGAATACATAAGGTTTATTGAAGGATTCTCAAAGATTGCACATCCATTCACATCCCTGTAGAAGAAAGGTACACGATTTGAATGGTCTATGGATTGTGTAAGGAGTTTTCATCTCTTTAAGAGTCTGTTGACAAGTGTGCCAATTTTGAGAATTGTTGATCCGGTCGTAGACTTCGTTGTGTGCAAGGATGCATGCAAGGAAGGAATTGGTGGAGTCCTGAGTCAAAATGGAGATGTGGTATGCTACAAATCAAGGAAGTTTAAAGAGAATGAAAGGATATATTCTACGCATGACTTGGAATTGGCAACCCTAGTGCATGCTTTGAAGATGTGGCGACATTATCTTATGGGTAAAAGATTTGAGCTGAGAACAGACCATTGTGGTATGAAATATTTGTATGGAAAACCAAGATTAAATGCTAGACAAAGCAGGTGGTTAGAATTACTCAGTGAGTATGACTTCGACATAAAGCATATCAAAGGAAAATAAAACAAGGTGGCTGACACACTCAACATGAGAGTGCATGAGATGCATGCTACAACTATTAGCATGTATAAATTGGATTTTTGTGACAAAATTTTAGAAGTTGCCAAATCAGATCTATGCTATGTGGACATAAAGACGACTTTACAACAAGGTATGTTGCAGTATAATTTGGAAGGTTATGAGTTAAGAGAGGATGGGATCCTCATGTACATACACTGAATATATGTGCCAAATGATCAAGAGTTGAAAAGCCTGATATTGTGAGAGATGCATATGGTTCCTTATGCGAGACATCTAGGTTATTATAAGACAATTGTTGCACTCAAGAAACAATACTTTTGGCCATGTATGAAAAAGGAAGTTGTTGATTTTATTGCTAGATGTCTTGAGTGTTAGAAGGTCAAGGCCGAGCATACACATCGAGCTATTTTTTTTATATCCCTTTCCCATTCCTGAGTGGAAGTGGGAAGTTGTGATCATGGATTTCATTACCAAGTTACCTAGGACTACTAAGTAACATGATTCTATTATGGTGGTGGAGGAAAATCTTACTAAAGTTGCCCATTTCGTTCCAGTGAAGTCAATGCATAAGGTAGTCGACATTGCCGACATTTTCATGCATGAAGTTGCTAGGTTGCATGGTGTTTCTAAGACAATTGTGTCTGATAGAGATTCCAAGTTCACCTTGTGCTTTTGGAAAGGGACATTCAAAGGATTTGGAACAAGTATTAAATTTAGCATGACATATCACCCTGAGTCAGATGGTCAAACCGAGAGGGTAAATTGGGTGATTGAAGATATGGTGAGGATGTATGTAATGGATAAGCCATAAAAATGAGAAGACTACCTTCACTTGGTAGAGTTTTCTTACAACAATGGGTATCAAGCATATTTAAGGATGAGCCCATTTGAAGCACTATATGGTAGAAGGTGCAACACACCAGTGAGTTGGGACAATCCAACGGACCACGTAGTAGTTGGGCCAGATTTACTCCGAGAAATGGAGGAGTAGATGGTAAATATATGGTAGACTCTAAAGGAAGCCCAAGACAGGAATAAAAGCTACGCAAATAAAGGTAGAACCCACATAGATTTTAAAGTGGGTGATCACGTGTGTTTGAAAGTGAAGGCCAGATGCAATTCCTAAAGTTGGGAAAGTGTTCTAAGTTAGTAGCACGCTACTGTGGGTCATTTGAAATACTGAAGAGGATTGGTCCTTTCACTTATATGATTGCATTGTTTTTGTCCTTGTGTATTCATAACATTTTCGATTTGTCATTGCTTAAGAAGTACGTCCTTGATGTTAATCAGATTATTGATTGGAATGTGATTTAGGTGGAGCTAGAAGGTAAATTTCAAGTGTGACTAGTTTGCAAATTGGATCGGAAAATCAAGTAACATCGAAATTGAGTCATGGAGCTCATAAATTTCCAATGGACCTGGTACAGTCCCGAGGATGAAACTTGGGAGCACGAGGATGTGATGCGAGTAGAGTATTCTCATCTGTTTGAAAATTTTTGAAATTTTGTATGTACATTTGTATATGATGCACTGAGGACAATGCATAAATAAGGGGAAGGGGAATGTAATGTCCCTGATCCAGAACCCTTTGTAATTGTACATATAGGTTCATGAGTTGTGGTACCAATTGTTAATGTAATGTAGATATAGGCTGGYGAGTCATTGACACTTGGTTTTGGTGTTGTGCGCACTTGGGAAAGTGTGCAGAGARTTGTTATCAAGACCGGGGCCGCACATACTATAGTGTTGCACGCACCTAGGTATTTTTCATATTGCACCATGTTGTGTGCACTTGGGTAAATGTGAAAAGTTGATATATGTGTGTGTGTGTGTGTGTGTGTGAGAGAGAGAGAGAGAGAGAGAGAGAGAGAGAGAGAGAGAGAGACCGTATGTATTGAGGTCGGAGAGCCCGTGTGATTATGAGGCTGGTGAGCCAACCAGTGTGCCTATCCATGTAAATATAATCATGGTTATTAATATAATATTGCATTGTTGGATGTAGAAAAACTCATATAGAAAGAGACGGGGGGCCATTCCACCGAAAAGGGGAAAAAGGGGGGAATATTTTAATAATATTTCTGAAAAGTGTAATGTGGATATGTTTTTATCCTAAGTTCCTCAAGGTAGGGAACAAGTCACCAAGTGGCTTAAATCTACTTCTGAATGTGACAAGTGTCAAGAGGAGGGAATGCAATATATATTGTTGGACTTAGTGTATTTTGGGCATTATTATTGCATTATTATGATTATCTAGAGAAGGATTGGAAAGGATTCTTGTTTTCAGGCTCTCATGAGCAGAAGGGGGCCGGACTGTATGGAAAATACAATTATTACCTTATCTGCACAAAGAATCTTGTAAGGATTTTAGGGGATATAATCATATTTACTATTAAGGAGATGGGTTGACAGACCATGAAAAGTATCTCTAGGTGAGAGATTGGTTGTTGAGAGGTAGTTGTCAAACCTATGAGCATACTCTCCAGGTGAGAGTATTACTGAGAATTGTTCCATGGTGCGTTGAGCATTAGTCGCAAGGCTCAAAGAATTTTTGTATGACCTGTTGTTGGTAACCCTGGGAAGGGAAGTGGGGCAACCGAAGAACTATTGAGAAGATAAGGGGCACACTTTCTTGGGTGTGACAGGTGCATGGGAAATGAGGGATTGTGGGCTAGTTGCAACAACAGGCACCTATGACTAAGCTATTTTGTTGAGAATCAGACCTTAGCTTGTCGTTAGAAACCCTTTTTTCACTCGTGGAGTTAAGGCCCAACTTAGGGGTGACCTGTTGTTGAAAGCTTATGAGAAACATAGTCTATGGCTGTAAGAAACATCTGAGTTCTGAGTGCAGTTGGTGACTTTCATAAAATATAAGTGTTCTTTATGTGCTTGTCCTTTTTATTGTGTGCATATTTGTCTATGCTTGATATGGTTTAATTATTGTAAGTAGTTACATATAAGTAATTGTTGTTATTATGTTTAATGATGGTCACACCTATACGTATGGTACTTATAGTATGTCAGTTGATGATAGCCTTGCCTGTTAATTTAATCTTGTGATTTTGGTTACGAGTCTTCAAGAAGAGGATTGGGTGGTTGGGTGCATAGGAAAGTATCATGTGTACACCAAGAGACTAGAAATTTGTGTGTACGTGCATGGAATAAGATTCCACGCACAAGAAAATTAGAATTGGCGTACGACACTAGGAAGATTGTGCGTATGGTTGTACTATGTGATTAGTATGTTGGTGTGCATAGTTATTTAAGTTACTTCCATTGTTATAAGTTGTGTGGAATGACTCAAGCTTGGGCTGAGTGTGTTACTTCTAGTTAAATTGTGTGGACTTGTGTTAGAGTAGAATCTGTGCAGTGAAATTTTAAAGTAGCTTTGCTTAGTAGTATGTTGGGGATTTTACAGTTTGGTTGACTTAGAGCTACAAAAGTTGAGGTTGCGTGACATGTCCCAACCTGGGGTGGCTGGGGACATTACACCCTTTGATTCATTCATGAAATAGAATGCTTGTGATGAGGCAATTATGAGAACATAGCCAAAGAAAGTGAATGTTCATGCCCATGATTTGAAAAGGAATAACATGTGAGATGGCCCTATGTGAACCATGTTGTTGTTGGATTCAATAAATCCTATGTCATTGCACATATATCCAATGGTATTCCCACTTTTATTAATGTTCTAGATTGTAACCTTCATGCCTAGATGAAGAGCACATAAGAGAAACGTTTTCCAAGTGACTCTTGAGTGGAGAAAGGAAAGGCATTTCCTTGTGTTGTGTTTGGCTGAAGAAGAAGGTGGAATTAACATTAGGGAGGTGGCTTGATGATGTATCAAGGCATTTGTTAATTCCTCCAAATTTTCATGATGGATTACATGACATGATGTTATGGTATTCGATGTAATATAAATGTGCATAATTAGACTATGTGAATGTGCAGGTTATGGTTATACATACATAAATCCTTACATGCATGCTTAAATGTTAATATAATTACACATGTTGATTTCATTGTGGAAATGCATGCTTGTGATGATAATGCATACGTGGAAAAAAATAATCCTTTGCAGTTAAATATGTTAATATTGAAAATGATTGAATTATTGGATTGATGTAATTCTATGATCATTTCGTGTGTTGTTGGAAATGTAGTATGAAAATATTATATGTATAAATACTAATTGTTTGTTTGGTTGAATGAAAACTCTATTAATAAGGATGGATGGTAGCTAGAAGACAATGAGAGTAATACCATAATGAAGATTGGTTACTACCGCAAGAAAAAGACAAGCTTTTGAGAGGGATTCTCATAACTGTTAAATTTAATTATTTTATAAAACAAATCCAATTTTTTTATTATTGAAAGTTGATTATAATATCTCATGGTAATTGTATGGATATGATATAAGTGAGATGATGGATCTGTATAGTGATGATATATGGAATTTTCTATAAGCTTGAAAACACAAGGATGATGCTACTATGATGACATGGGAACCCCGTGTTATGAATTGATTTCCTTGAGCTAATGATTCTTTTGAGATTTCTAATAGCATGCCCTAGTAGTAAATCTATGGAATTTGCTTCTCTTTGTTGGAATACT
>JZKD02S1551548.1:126074-136823 GCA_000966675.3 Picea glauca
TCGAGGATGCATCTCTCCGACGGCTGCGTTTGGAGCACCCGGATCAACGATGCACAGGAAATCCGAACATCCTCTGTCTTTCAGTGTTTAATCAACGTGGGGCCCCTCCCTCTCATGTCATCTTGCCATCTATTCTCCACCTAACCGTGCGATGAGGCTCTCTCCCTTTAGCCCTTTCCTCATCCTCTGACACCTGTTCACCTCCCCTCTTCTGGTCCGCGTGGTTCCTTCCCCATTTCATCATCCAC
The DNA here is from genome assembly GCA_000966675.3 of Picea glauca. Classification (NCBI taxonomy): domain Eukaryota; kingdom Viridiplantae; phylum Streptophyta; class Pinopsida; order Pinales; family Pinaceae; genus Picea; species Picea glauca. The sequence goes on from JZKD02S1551548.1 coordinate 126,323, forward strand.
TCACCACCCACCATGTGTCTTTTCCTGTAACCTCTCACACACCTCATCACTTCATATCTCATCCTCCTAGTTTTGGTGCCACCTCCCCCGTTATGCGCCCCCATCCTTCGCATTGGCCTCCACGCCTATTCATTAGGCCATTCAGCTAATCTAGGTGGCAGCGCGGAGGGTCTTCCACGTCCCAAAGGCGCCGAGTTGGCCGGGCCATCCTCAATCCCAATGGAGCAGTTATTGAAGTAGTTGGTGGTGGTTAGACATTGCCTCTGCCATAATCGGAAAGTCCGGTGACGAATTAAAGGCACGTCGATTCTCCCACGGAATTGTCAGAAGTTAGAATGCATCTGCCGTAGTTGCACAATCATTCAAAGACTGTAGCTGCAGATCGTCAGAAGCCATGCAGACGCAATGTGTTTAATGCAACGTCTCGATTTTGTTGCTGTTGTTGTTTTGAGTACATGTAGGCATTTTCGCCATTTTTGTATCTATCGAGGGTTGAGCAGAGCTCCCAGTTGTAAAGATTTAATGAAGCACTGATACTCTGGTTATGTATAGACTTTTGAGACTTATTGCCTTATGAATGCCAGTTTCTTTTACATCTTTGTTATACTGTGTTAGAACAGCTCGGAATTGGAGGGTCGAGTCAAGTTGTAGCTATTATAGGATGATGTTGGATAAGATCACTACAGCAGTTACATTGTTCTAATCAGTCCTTGTGTTTTCTCAGCGCTGAGTGACTTGGAATTGGAGGATCCAGTCAAGTCCCCTTTTCAGTTTCTTGAGACCCTGAACCAACAGGATCTTGCATTCAGAGTCTTTCTTTTGCAAACCGCTGAAAGCCTATTGCCCAAAGCTGTCTATTCACCTTCCTTACCAAGTCTTCCACCTGCTCATATTTTAATCAACCCACTGGGTGAAGTTAGATCAAGACCTCCTTTGTCCCATACATTCTAGACCAGTCCCTGAGTTAGAGTGATATCTCCTCGAGCCTTTATCTCCATGTGATCATCCCTTTATAAACAAATCGTGACATTAAACTGATGGGTGTCGGGCTCTGCTCCTGCAAGCAATCCAAGAGTGAATTCCGATGCTAACAGTAAGGTTAAGATATCTATGTATTATTCCACTATATTTTCCACCTACTTATACTATGTAGAGAGACCCTATGTAGAGGCCTTAACAATCATGGAGACCTTCCATTTTCCTTTTGACCAAGTCATGAAGAGGAAAAATCTCTTGGTTTGAGAGATTAGCTTCTTGCACCACTTCGTCAAGATAAAATATACCATGATAGTTGAAACTACCTCTAGCACCCTATAGAGATAATATCCCAAAGTAACAATGACACTACGATGCCTAGACTCCAAACAACATGCCACTTCCAAATATATGGTTTTTCGAAAAGAGAATTACATGATTCAAGTAGGGAAATATCACACAGTACGCCATATTTGAAGTGATTGATGCATAGTGTAGGAAACATTACTACATAATGTGAATATCTCATCCCTAGCTCAACCACCTAACGGTGTATGGTTGGGGGTGTGGTGTCGTCGACAATTTCAACCTATTGATGACCTATGCCAAGATTGGGTTTTTCTGGTTTCTTCTATCAATGATGAAATGTAGTGGATTCTTCTTCACCCACACCTATGAGTGAAATATGTACTCACCTTCCTCGAGCTCCTTTGGTTCCTCTGGTTGGATATTTGTGGTAGAGATGGTAACACTAGGTTATGCATCAATGATCCATTTTACCTTATCCAATTCATAATCAAAGCCCTAGATAGAATGTGATTATGATGCTTTCAACTCATCCAACAATGAATTCTTGGAGAAACATTCATTAGTGTTGTGCCAAAGGATTTTGTGGAACTCACACCACTTTCTAGTGTCCTTTTGCGATTTTTCGTTACCCTTATTTACTTGCATCTTGGACTAGTTGTCCTAAGGTTGGATATCCTTGGTTTGTCCTTTTTTTGTGAGTTAGGGCTACCTTTACCATTCTTCTGTTGTGGTAGATTTGTAGACCCAAACTCCCTCTTAACATTCAACTTAAATTTTTTCTCAATCTCAACAACATATAGATAGGAGACTCCCAGTGAGGAGATGTACAAGAACTATATATCTGTTTGTATGTACTTGTGTATACCAATATGATAGTTTAGAACCAAGTATCGCTCGAAGTTTCTAATACCCAACTTTGAGCACAATGCATGGAATATGTTGTTGTAATTTGGCATTGTCTGGTCTCTCTCCTAGAGAAAAATTTTCCATCTCGTGTACTGGTCATCGTAGTTTCCAAAAATGTATAATTCCTCCTTGAGAGATTTAAGAAAAGCCACCTAAGTGGGTTTTGTCATGAATGTTTAAAACACATCTCTAGCATGTTGCACATAGTAAGTGTCCCACCAATGTTTGACATGGGGAAGGGACTTAAGGAGTGTGAAGGTGATCTTCTCACTATTGTTGAACATATCAATAACCCTCTAGCAGAATTAACTATTTCTCCAAAGCATGTGCATCTATCCGACCCTGTAAAACCTTGGGTTTGAGTCCCCAAATTAATAATGTATTTTGTTTATTTGATGTAGGGCCTGAGTGCCTATAAATTTGAAAGGTCAGAGTGCCTAGAAATGTAATACTTTGAATATATTAATAAAATACATCGTTGGCTACAAGAAGGACAAGGAAATAGAAAGGGGGATATGATTCCATGAGAGGGGGGCGGGGGGAGGGGGGAGGGGGGGAGATAAAGGGGCTAAGTCTTTTATTAGATTTTATTTAGGAAAAGTCGTTACATGAACTTCTTGGGGAAGGCCACATGGTGCTTTATTGCATGTAATTATATAAACCTCATTTTTGGGTGGTTGGGGGTTCCTCATTCATTGTTACTTACTCATTTGGTTAATCAATCATGGTTGTTTGTTCCTAATTCATTGGTGCTCTTGGTCTGGGCATGGGAAATAAACTATGGGAAGGGAAGATCCATTTCTTTTTGGATGTGAGTAATTATTGATTATTCCATAAAGGAATGGATGCTTACGGGAATGATATTGATGGAAGTTGTGAAGCAACAGTCCACAACTGAGAATCCTTGGATTTTCCAGCTTTGAGATTTTTTGACCAATAGCACTGAATCCCTAGAAAAGAAGTGGAACAATATGAGGGACTACATAGAAGAGAAAATGGTTCATTTCTTTGGGTTGTGCAAGATGAAGGGGAATATAGTTGGTAAACTAGGATTGTTTTTTGGTTGGGAAAAATATGAGAGATTGATAGCTGGTTGTGTGTGTTAGAGTCAGCGTAGGACCCGTCCTTGTGGATTCATAGACTTGGCTTGGGGGTGACCTACTGTTGAGATATAGAACAACAATGTTTATGGTTGGGTGGAACGTCGTATGTCTGCAGCCAGTTGGTGAATGCTTATTTGAAAAGATAAGTTCTCTTTGTGTTTTTTGTGTAACTTATATTCCACTCTGTATTATTTATCTTTGAGATGTTTTATAATGTGTTTGTTGTTGTTAGTGTTGTGTATGGCATGTTAATATTTTATTTTATAGTTTAGTATGTTCTTGCTAATTGCATGCACATGTATGAGGCTTCATATATTTAACAATTAGCATCATAATTATAATTTTTCCAAGAAGGAGAATTTAGAGGTACTCGTGTTGATGGGTACATTACATATTGGTATTCAGAGCTATTCCACAATAATGTGGCCCAAAATAATGGTATTGGTACATCACAGATTGGTATTAGAGCATCGGTTGTACCGCTTGGGCTGTATGAGCCAATTTCTAGGTTGTTATTTTTCGTAAAGGCCAAAGCAGCGGGTGTTAGGGCACCTGAAAGTCGTTTCTTGAAAATATGTGTTTTTTAGAAAAAATGGAAAAATTTGAAATTTCGAAAAAATTGGGTAATTTTCTATACCATGACATCAACATTGATGTAGAGGCCACATCATGGTGACGTGGAATACCATGGTGGCAACTGGTGGGATGATGACAGGGTCTACAGTGCATGTGGCGAGTCCAACAGGTGATGTGGGAGCCACATGAGCATGATAGTATAGCCAATACCACAAACTGGTGTCGCATGGGTAGTGAGGTGGATTTCCTTGAGGTCCTCTATGATGTGACACCATTAAAATCATGGCACATAGCAAGGGTTTTGAGTGTCACACCACAAGTGGTGTCTTAACACCCACACACGTTGGGGATACGACATGGACTCTCCATAGTAAATCTCACCTAATCTTCGTTGTTAGATATGGGGTGGGGACAGGTTGCTTCCGAAGGTAAGGTGTGGAGGTGGACCCCTCTGGTGACATGGGTCATTGTGGTAGTTCCATGTGGCAACTAGTATGGGTGGGTCCCGTATTTAATAAATTATATATATATATATATATATAGAGAGAGAGAGAGAGAGAGAGAGAGAGAGAGAGATGCTAGGTGATTGGAGAGGTGATGTTAAATCCTCTCTGGGTCCCATGTGAACTCGTGGTGCCACATCATTAGCCATGTCATCATATTGCCACATAGGTAAAATTATCCTACAATTAAAAATAAACTAAGTCTAGAGCCATTTTCTTATTTTGTCCATAATTGGAGAAAATTAAGTGATATTGAGATGAAACTTGTGGGTTTTGTTTGAATTAAGGAGGGATACAAAAGTGCCAGAGAGGGCCACTATCCATTTCTACTTGGACTTGTCAAAAATTGCAAAATAGTGGTTTTTAAAGATCTGGGTCCAAATCATTAGTAGAGATCCAACTTAATCTGAAATTCTTGGAGAGATTACAAAAAGAAAACATAGAAATAAACCATGAAGGAATTGAATAAATTCAAAGGGGTTTGGAGTGAGGAAGCTGAAATAGGCCAAAATCCACTATTCCAAGCCACTTTTTGGGATTTTCAAAGGAGGAAAAATGATCCTAGATCACAAAACTAGAAAATTTTATTTACTCAACATTTTGAATACTCATCAAGAAAGTCAACTTTGGTTTAGTGAATATTTTCCAAAGTGCACAGATTGAGAGATAACCAATGTTGCTAAAAATTCTAAGGCTATAAACAAATTGTAAAAAGGACAAAGTTGCAGATTCTGGATTGTTGTAGAATCTTACTGGAGAGACAGATGGAGAATATAAAAGGTTGTTGTGTGTTCAAAATTATGAGTATTATCATTTCCCGATACACATTTTTTTTTGGTTCTTGATATATTTACTTCTGCAGTTGACAAAAGTTGGCCTTCCAATAAAATTGCACTAGTGGAGGAAATGCAAAAATGGGGTGAAGGTGGATTTTTCAAGAAGCCATAAATTTCAACTTACATATTGGATTGGGGCATAAGAGTAGTCATTGGAAATCTGATACAGAGGAGAATAACCAAAAAATATTATAATTTGGAGAATTATGATATTATTCTTCATGAATTGAGTAGAAAAATGACCCTTAGCATTAATTGACAAATGTTTTATAATATGTGTAATTCTAACAAAAATGGTTGCTTGCAAATTTTGCATAATTATAGGTATAAGTAGATCAATTCAAGCCTAGGAATTAGATATCATATTCATGAATGATGCACTAAGAGACTACAATCATGAGATATAAGCCGAAGGTCAAAATAACAACGTGGGTAATGATGAGACATAGTATAATGGAAATAGGAGCATAATGAAACCAATAGAATTGGTAGAAACTATGATAAGTGTGAGAATGGAATTATAGAGTTATATAGATGAAAACGAGAGGATAATGTGAGTATAGGAGGAGTGGAATCAAATAAATGCTCAAATGATGCAAATCCTAAATCAGTTGTAAAGACAAGCAAATAATGGATCAAGCTCAAAGCATGAGGAAGAAGGTAGACATTATGAAAGAAGAGATAGCTACATAAGACCTAGTTGCTCAAGAAGTGTCAGTAGAAGTCATAGACATCACTCACCTTCTTACTCAACTAGGAAGTTTTAAGCATCTGAAGATTCAATGAGTCGTCCATAATGATCTCATGTTAGACATCAAAGAATAAGATATGAGTTGGACAATTTGCAAGGAGAGATTAGGAAGATTAATCTACCATCCTTTGACGATGAAAGAGAAAGTGAAGATGATGTTGAATCCTGGTTGCTTGGAATCAATAAGTATTTTCAGTTGCACAACTACTCATCTAAACTAGAAGCCATAATTTCCACATACCATTTGCATGGTAAAGATACTATGTGGTGGGATCAATTGAAGCAAGTTGAGCACATTAATGAGAGTAGGATTACTTGGAAGTAGTTCAAGAAATATTTTCAAAAAGAGTATCTTTTAGAGAATTATTATGACAAGAAGATGGAAGAGTTCTTTGAATTAAGGTTGGGCAATATGACCGTGGGAGAATATGAAAATAAGTTCTTGGGATTCATGAAGTATGTGGGGTTTATCAAGGATGAAAATTTGAAGATACAAAGGTTTCTGAGTGGACTTCCATCTTTCTAAAAATATAAAATTCAATATGATGAGCCCAAAAATTTGATAGAGAAAAATAGAAATGATAAGTACTTGTATGAGCAAGGAAAGGGTGGAAAATATTTGCAGAAATATTGGAAGGAAAAGAAGAAGGAGAAATCTGATCAACGAAGGAAGGGATTCAAACCTCTTTTCAATAGAAGAAGTAGTCCTAATACAAATCAACAAGATCAACCTGCTAAGAATGAATCCAAGAGGGAAGTCTCCTTGGGAAAAAGGGGAATACCACCAATCAAATGTTGGGGATGTAAAGAAGATCACATGTACAAGGATTACCCTCATAGATAAGACACGATCAGGACATTGAACAACATCCAAGAGGCTACTACAACAAAATACATGGGTAGAAATATTTCAAGAATATATGCAACCTTAGAAGATCGACAAGCATAACACCAATCCCATATGATTGAGGTGGAAGGTAAGATAATTAGTTATCATGTTTCTATTTTAATTGATTTAGGAGCAACCCATGGTTACATTGATCCTAAAATAGTGGACATGTTTAATTTGGAGAAAAGTAAGATTGAAAAATCATGTTTGGTTCAGCTAGCCACTGGAACCAAAAGAAGGATCAATGAAACTATCAAAGATTGTCCAATAAATCTGAATGGAGTGAGTATTAATGTTGATCTAAATATCATACCATTAGGATCTTATTATATCCCAATTGAAATGGATTGGTTGGACACACATCATGTTGTCCTAGATTGTCATAACAAGACACTTACATGTCTTGATGAAGAATGAAAACAAAGCATTGTGAAAGGAATTCCAAGACCTATTTCTATGATTTACAACTAAAGAGATGTTTCCAAAAAGGATGTCAATTATATGCAGCTCATGTGGAGGAGCCAAAAAGACCAAAGGGCCAAATCTTGAAGATTTTTTAGTATTGCAAGAGTTTGAGGATGTATTTCAAGAAATACCAGGATTACCACTAAAGAGGGATATAGATTTCTCTATTGATTTGGTATTAGGAGCTACCCCAACATCAAAGACTCCTTACATAATGAGTACATCCAAATTAAAAGAATTGCAAATGCAATTGGAAGAATCGTTGAAGAAAGGGTACATACACCTAAGTGTTTCACGTTGGGGAGCACCAATACTCTTTGTTAAAAAGAAGGATGGAACATTGAGTCTGTGTATTGACTTTAGACAAATGAATAAATCCAACGTGAAGAACAAATATCCTCTACCCAAAATTGATGACCTCTTTGATCAACTAAGAGGAGCAACGATATTTTCAAAGATAAACTTGAGATCATGATATCACCAGGTGAGAATCAAGGAAGAAGACATCAATAAGATAACTTTTAGAACCATGTATGGGAATTATGAATTTGTAGTGGTGCCATTTGGATTGACCAATGGACCGATTGTTTTTATGTGCTTAATGAATGACATATTCATAAATTATTTGGATAAGTTTGTCATTGTGTTCTTGGATGACATACTTATTTGTTCCAAGTCCAATGAAGAGAATGGACATCACTTGAGGTTGGTGTTGGAAGTGCTGAGAGAACATTACTTGTATGAAAATCTAAGCAAGTGTTCCTTTTATCAAAAGAAGAACCATTATTCAGGGTACATTATTTCAGAGGAATGCATAGTAGTATATCCATAGAAGATTGATTCCATTAGAGGATGGCCAATACGAAAGAATGTTTCAGAAGTAATATATTTCATGGGATTAGCCAGATACTACAAAATATTTGTAAAAAGGTTCTCTAAAATTGGTCATCCTATCACTTCTTTACAAAATAAGGGAATTAAATTTCAATGGACAACATAGTGCGAAGAAAATTTTAACTTGTTGAAAGAGTTACTTACTAGTGCACCTATTTTAAATATTGCTGACCCAAATGAGAATTCCGTTGTATGTACAGGTGCATGCAAGGAAGAACTTGGTGGAGTCCTCACTTAGAATGGACATGTCATTAGTTATGAGTCCATAAAGCTTAAAGAACATGAGAGGAATTATGCCACACCTGATTTGGAGCTTACTGCTATAATTCATGCATTAAAGATGTGGAGACATTATCTCATGGGAAATAAATTTGAATTAAGGACAAACCATAGTGGTCTGAAATATATTTTTGAGAAACCAACTTTGAATGCCAGGTAGACAAGATGGTTGGAATTTTTAAGTGAGTATGACTTTGACATCAAACACATCAAAGGAAAAGAAAATAAATTTGTTGATGCACTCAACATAATAGTACATATCATGCATGCTACGAAAATTAGTATGCACATTTCATATTTAAAGAACATAATCTTAGATGTTGTTGTTATAGACCAACATTACCTATAGTTAAAAGAAATCTTACAACAAGAATATGTACAAAAAAAATTTAAAAGATATAAGATGAAAGAAGATGGAGTACATGTGCATAAAAATGTAATTTATGTTCCTAGTTTCAAGGAACTTAAGAATTTGGTATTAAAAGAAATGCACAATGTTCCATATGCCAGACATCCTAGTTACCAGAAACAATTGCAGGAATAAGAGGCCAATACTTTTGGCCAGGAATGAAGAAGGATGTTTCTAATTACATTTCCAAATGTATAGAATGTCAGAGAGTGAAAGATGAGCATAAACACCCAACATGTTTTCTACAACCATTGCCAATCCCAAAAAAGAAATGGGAAGTAGTAACCATTGATTTTATTACTAAATTTCCTAGGACAATAAGGCAACACGATACAATAATGGTAGTGGTTGATAAATTGACAAAGGTTGTTCATTTTTTTCTAGTTAAGATTACTCATACAACAACTAATATTGCGGAAATCTACATGAAGGAAATTGCCAGGTTGCATGGAATACCTAAGGTCATTGTTTCAGACAGAGATACAAAGTTTACTTCAAACTTTTGGAGGGGATTATTTAAAGGATTTGGTACAAATCTAAAATTTATCACAACATACCATCCACAGTCAAATGGGTAGACAAAGAGAGTCAACCAAGTGATTGAAGACATGTTGAGAATTTATGTGATGGATAAGACATCTAAGTGGGAAGATTACTTGCATTTGGTTGAGTTTTCCTATAAGAATGGCTATCAATCTTCATTGAATATGAGCCCATTTGAAGCTTTGTATGGTAGAAAATGGAATACTCCAATGAGTTTGGACAACCCAACAGACAAAGTAGTACTTGGGACATAATTGCTCAAGGATATGGAAGACCAGATGGTTAAAATTAAGTAGGATTTGAAAGAAGCACAAGATAGACAGAAGATTTATGTAGATAAGAACATGACAACTAGAGAATTTAAAGTGGGAGAGCATGTACTTTTGAAAGTGAAGCCCAAGAAAAACTCATTAAAGTCGGGCAGTTGTACCAAGCTAACAACCAGATTCTATGGTCCATTTGAGATATTGGACAAAATAGGGCCAGTTGCATACATGCTTTCATTTCCTTCTTTCATGAATGTGCATAATGTATTTCACTCTTTGCTAAAAAAGTATGTACATGAACCTAACCATGTTATTGATTGGAATTTGATTTAGGTGGAGCTAGAAGGAGACTTTTAGGTCCAACCGATGCACTTATTGGACAGGAAGGTTGTTAAGAACCAAACATCAATATAGCATAGAAAAACCTTAGGAAAAGTACTCAACGCCTTGAAAAAGAGATAATTTCAGATAATCAGCCTCTTCGAGGGGGNAACCTCCTTTTACCCCACTTAAATGTTCAAGTCCAAGATGATTCAAAATGAAAATGTCTCCTTGGTATATATAGGAGACTTGGAGGTTTAATGGCCTAAAGCCGACATAAATAAAATAACATTACTAATCTAAATCACAACTAATGGCCTAAAGCCGACATAAACAAAATAACATTACTAATCTAATATGGCCCAATTAAGTGGTAATGGGCCAATATTAGGGCTTAACATGCCCCTCCCCTTGAGACAAGTGTTGTCCGCAACGCTTGAGTAACTCTGGATGCTTCTGTATAAAAGACTCATCTT
>JZKD02S1551548.1:161993-175308 GCA_000966675.3 Picea glauca
TATATATATATATATATATATATATATAAACTTTATATCTATTTACAATCATAATTATGTTAACATTTATGCTCAGTAGGTAAACTATGCAAGTATATTGAATTGGTAATAAATGAGAGAGAATAAAATGAATCAAAATGATGATATGCATAGAAATCTCACATGTGATTTTAAAGAATTTAGTTTTTCAAATATATTTCCCATATAGAACCTACAAACAAAACTAAAACATTAAAAGTTAGGACCATTCTTTTGCTGCATAACATTTTCTAAATAACTCATGTGTTTAATACTTGGAAATCCTTCCAACAAAGTCAATTTAATGCTTTTTAGATGGGCTTGCAGTTTGTATATTTACAACCTAGTTCGATAAGAATGGCTATTTTGTATTCAAATAATAACTGGTTATATAAGAATGGCTAGTTATTCCTTGTCTTTACTCCAGGGATTATAGTAAACGGTTTTTATCCATGCATTAGTTTCAACACTTAGTCCAAGATTAATCTAGATTTAAGAGTGGAGCAAATTGATTAGTAGACTGAATATAATAAATACAGAGATATGAAGAACAACACATATATCTAGTGAACAATATCTTCTATTGAATGAATGAAATAGGTTGAAACTGTAAAACTACAGAACTGAAACACTTGCTCGAATGGTGGTAGCTATCTCTAAGAAGATATGTGGTTGCTACGCACATCTGTCTGAGAAAAATGATTACAATGAGGCTCCAGAGGCCTTTTTGATATTGCTGATGAATTCAAAAACCCTAGATATCCAAAAACCTAACCCTAGGAGGTGAAACACCAAAAGTCATGTGGGCCCCTATGGGTAAGTTGGTACCTCAACTTCTTGAAGTTGTAACTTTTGCATACGACCTCCGTTTTAGGCACATGATAGCCCGTTGGAAAGATCTTTTAGAGAACTACACATTACACCATGAAACTTTGACTTCGTCTACAATTTCACTGTGGTGAGACAAAAAAACACTGTTTAGGGATCCAAAACGGCCCTGGAAGTACAACAAGATGCGATGACATGAAAACATAGAAAATAAGCTAGTTGGATTAGGTGATAAGTCACCAGTTTCCACCTGGAATATGTGTAGGGCTTTAGACAACCCCAGAAGTGTAGAACCAACAATGAAAAAGAAGTACAGAAGAACATGTTGAACTAAAAACAGATAAGAGGAGGCAGTTGGAATAGGTGGGTGGCCACCAATATCCACTTGGATCAATCCTCCCCCCTTAGGAAGCAATGGTTTCCATTTTGTTGAGTTCCTCCATCAGGTGAGGAAAATTCTACTGGATTTGGCCCCGGGTGAGCCACTTGCCTTGGTGTAGGAGCTGCCCTGCCTTGACAACCTGATAAAGCTGGATCCTTTGCTGGCGAGTGCCCTTGACCTGTGTGTCCACTATATGATCAGTGGATGCTTGTTCCATGCAGTTGGGGTTGAGCTCTGTTGGTGTCAGCTATTCTACGATCTATGAGGTGTCCAATAATGGTGGAAAATATGGCCGAAGGAGGTCCACATTGAACATTGGGTGCAATCCAAGGAAGGGTTGAGTGTTGAGATCAAAATCATTTCTACCCACAACCTTGGTGATAGTGTAAGGCCCATAGGGAAGTGGGCGGAGCTTCCGATGGGGCCCTGTGAGACAATCCTTCTGCAAATGTAACCAGACTTTGTCTCCAACTTGAAACTGGTGCAGTACTGTGTTGATCATGGCGTTGCTTGTACTTAGCATTAGGTTTCTACAAAATCTCCTGGACCTGTTGGCAGATGTGCTGAATCTGCTCAATGAATCTGGTGTCTTTGTTGGTCTTAGATTGAACATGGGAAGAGTCGGTCTATGTGGTGGAAAGAGGTAGTACAACATTAATGGGACCCAAGGGTTAGAATCCTAGCCCCACCTGAAATGGGCTATGGACGGTGGATCTATGGAGAGCCATGTTGTAACTATGCTGAACATGTGGGAGACTCTCATCCCATGTATGTGGATGCTTAGAGTTGTACATGCACAGGATGTGCAAAATCATCTGATTGACGACCTCTATTTGGCCGTATGTTTGGGGGTGGAAAGCAATGGATTTAGTGAGCTTGGTGTCCAACAGTGACCAGAGGCTTGACCAAAATGTGCTGAGGAACCTACTATCTCGATCGAAGATGATGGTCTGTGGTATCCCAAAATGGACCCACACTCATTCAAAGAAGATCTTGGCAGTATCTGCCATTGTGATATTCTTCTTGTAGGTTGTGAGGGTGTCCATCTTCGAAAACCGATCAACGACCACAAATACACAATCATTGCCTTGCTTGGTGGATGGAAGGCCAGACATGTAATCCATTGAGATGGATTCCCAAGGATTCTCACGAGTAGGAAGAGGGGTGTATAAGTCTTGCTTCTTGATGGTTGACTTGGCAATGGCATAAATACCACAAGATATGATATATTTTCTGACGTCCAGTCAAAGTTTTGGCCAACAATAATGTTTTTGAAGAATGGCCATAGTTTTCTCCATGCCAAAATGTCTTGCCATTCGACTGTAGTGGGCTTACCAAATTAGCTTTGCACCCTCGCTTATAGGAGCACAGATATGGCGCAGATGGCATAATAGTCCATCCTGAATGTGAAAATCGGTGACAGTCATGCCTGTACCCAAGAGCTGGTAGGTGGTGGCGAAGTCCGGATCTTGTTGATAAATTTGGAGCCACTCATATGCCTCATGTCCATAGGGATGGAGCACAATGATGAGTGCAGCCACGGGAGGGAGACTAAGGTAGTCAACAACACGATTTGATACCCCTATATTATATTTGATGTTGAGATGGAACTAATGCAGGTAGGTGGACCACTTCTGATGGTGGTCGTTCCACAATTTCCCATGTGTTTGTATGAACTGCAGAGGCTTATGATCAGTTTGGATGATTGTCTCCTTTACCAGAATATAATGTTTCCATTGATGACATGCTTGTACAATGGAATGCATTTCTTTGTCATAGGTGGGGTATTTCCAGATAATATCTAAGAGTGTCTCACTATGGTATGCCACCGGATGACCGTGCTAAGTGAGAAATGCGCCTACAACATATTCAGATGCGTTAGTCTCAATCTCCAATGGTTGCTGTAGATTAGGCAAGGAGAGTATTGGAGTTGAGAAAAAGAGATGCTTTAGATCATCAAATTCTCGTTGTTGTTTCTTCCTCCACACGAACTTTTCCCTGCCACCGCCTTTGGTCACTTGGATGAGGGACCGTGCAATATAGGGGAATCCTAACACGAATCGTTGGTAGAAGTTGGTCGGTCCCAAGAAGCTCTGAAGCTCGGCTAGTGTGGTCGGGGCTGACCAATCACAGATGACTTGGATCTTAGTTAGATCAACATGTACCCCATGCTCATCAACAATGTAACCCAAGTATTGAACCCTTTTCATGCCAAAATACCTTGTTGAAGTTGGCATATAGCTTGTGCTACCGCTGAGTGCTCAAAACCTGTTGAATATGATGCATGTGTTCCTCCCAAATTCTGATAAAGATGAGGATGTCATCCAAATATACCACCACAAAAGAGTTGGTGAAGGGTCTCAATACATCGTCCATCAACCTCATAAAAGTGGTTGGTGCGTTTGTTAAGCCAAAGGGCATGAACAACCATTCGAAGAGACCTTCTTTAGATTTGAAGGTTGTCTTCCATACATCAGTTGGTTCGATGGGAACCTGGTGGTAGTCAGACTTTAGGTCAATATTGCTGAAGAAATTCCCCCCCTTGAGTTGGTCAAGAAGGTAATCAATCCTGGGAATTGAGTACCGGTTCATGACTATGATTTTGTTTAAGGCTTTGTAATCAATGTAGAGTCACCAAATCCCATCCTTCTTTTGCACCAATACAATCAGGCTTCCACAAGGGGAGGAGTTGGGTCTGATGTGCCCCTTTTGAAGAATCTCTTGGATATGACGCCTGATTTTTTCATTTTCCATCAGCGAGCAACGATAGACTGGTCCATTAGGTATAGGTTGATAGAGGGTCAGATCAATTGGATGCTTAACTTGCTAGTGCGTCGGTACCCCGCTAGTTGAGGAGAAGATGTCTATGTATTCTTCCACGATCCCGTCCACTTGATTCTACTACAAAGAGAGGCTTTGTGTAGAGGCCACAGATGTGGCGATGACCTTCTAATTAATGTGAGCACGGATCACAAAGAAGACAAACTTTCCAATCTGTGAAATGACTTTACTGCATTGCTTGGCAGAGATTAAAGAAATAACGGTAGGCGGTGCTACCTCTGGTATCCTGTACAATTGTCTACCCAAAGTAATAATAACAATGTGGGGTCTAGACTCATACACAACATGACGCTTCCACAAATATGGTTATCCTAAAAGAACATCACAAACTTCAAGGGGAGCAATATCACACAATACCTCATCTTTGAAAGGCTTGATGTCGTAGGGCAGACGACACTGTTGGTTGACAAAGAGATCCCTCCCTTGGCGAAGCCAATAGATGGTGTAGGGTTGTGGGCGCGGTGTCATCGACATGTCCAGTTGCTTGATGACCTATGCTGAGATCAGGTTCTTCTGATTACCGCTATTGAAAATGAAATGAGGCAGAGCCCCCTTTACCCACATCTGTGAGTGAAAGAGGCGTTCCCCTTCCCCTGGTTCTTCGGGTTCGCTTGGCTGGACTTTGGTGGTAGCGACAATGGCACTGGGTTCATCATTGATAATTCACTTCCCTCCTTCTGGGTTTGATTCAGAATAAGAATCGACCTTTGACTTGGAAGCCTTCAGCTCGACCACGAGTGACTGCTTGGAGCGACATTCTTCGGTGTTGTGCCAAGGTATTTTATGGTACTTACACCATTTTCCTGTGTCCTTCTTCATCTTCTCATTTACCTTCTTGTGTTGTGGCTTGGACTGGTTGTCCTGAGAGTGGCCATCTCATCTCGGTCCTTTGCTGTGTGGGTTGGGGCCACCTTTTCCCTTCTTTGGCTGTGAGGAGTTTGCAGATCCAAACTCTCACCTCTTCTGCTTAAATTTCTGCTCGATCTTGACAACGTATCTATACGCCATGCCCAATGAGGCGATGTCCATAAATGTTTGAATGTATCTATGAAAACAACCACAGTATTTGAGCACCAGATGTCTCTCAGAGTATTTGATACCCAATTTGGTGCACAGGGTATGGAAAAATTGGTGAATTCTTGTACTGTCTAGTCCCTTTCTTGATGCAGGGTGGTCCATCTGGTGTACTGGTCCTCATAGCTTCCAACAAGGTAGTATTTTTATTTAATGGAGTCCCATAAGGAATCCCATGTAGGGGAAACCAAAAATATTGCAGATTCCTCTACGACCCTTTGCTCAGAGTAAGTATCCCACCAGTCCTTAACATGGGGATGACCTTGAGGAGTGCAAAAGTAATATTTTCCCTATTGGAAAAATTATGGACCGAAAAATACCCTTCGAGTATATTCAACCATTTATCTACAACATCTGCATATATCAGTCCTTCAAATAATGGAATATCAAAATTTACTTGTACCTTGAAGGGGGTTGCATGGCCGCTTGATGAAGATGCTTCTCCTGTGGGCAATAGTTGAAGGATCTGCGCAAAGTTGTCCATCATTTCGTTCCTTTTCCGCACAAGGGCTTCCTTGAGAAACATTTTAATAGGATCTCCTACTCCATCATCTTTCTTTCCGTCCCCAATGGGTTGTTTTTGGGCTCGACACATCCAATCTTGCAATGACTTGATTGGTTTGAATCCCAACTTCTTGTACCCAGATCTTGTAGGGGACATGCATTAAGAAAATTAATTGAAGAGCAAACTGCTCTGATACCACTTATCCGGATTTAGGAGCGGAACGAACTAATTAACATAATGAATAAAATAAACACAAAGATATGAAGAACAACACAAATATCCAGTGAACACTATCTTCTATTGAATGAATGAAATAGGTTGAAACTATAAAACTGCAGAACTAAAACACTTGCTCGAATGGTGGTAGCTATCTATGAGAAGAGATGTGGCTGCTACGTGCATCCGTCTGAGACGAATGATTACAATGAGGTTCCAAAGACATTTTTGATATTATTCATGAATTACAAAACCCTAGACATCCAAAAACCTAACCCTAGGTTGTGAAACGCCAAAAGTCATGTGAGCCACTATGGGTAAGTTGGTACCTCAACTTCCTGGGGTAGTAACTTTTTCATACGACATCCGTTTTAGGCGTGTGATAGCCCGTTGGAAAGGTCTTTCAGAGAGATACACATTACACCATCGAACTCTTACTCAGCCTATAGTTTGATTGTGGCGAGCCAAAAAAACACTGTTTATGGCTCCAAAACGGCCCCGGAAGTACAACAAGATGTGTTGATGTGAAAACATACAAAATAATCCAGTTGGATTAGGTGAGAGGCCACCGGTATCCACCTGAAATATGTGCAAGTCTTTAGACAACCTCAAAAGTTTAAAACCCACAATGACAAAGAAGTACAAAATAACGTGTTGAACTAAAAAGAAACAAGAGGACCTAGTTGGAATAGGTGGGTGGCCACCAATATCCATCTGGATCAAAACCACTTTTTACCTTACTATCCTAAGTTATGGACTTAAAACGCTTTACATCTCCCAATTAAAAACTTGGATACTTTATATTCTCCAATACAAAACATTTACCTCTTATTTGGCCTCATACCGAGGCAATGAGCAATTTTGATGGAATTTTTGGTTTCAAGAGTTGAAATATAAGAGATATCCTATTACATCAATTGAGGTGGATTAATGCTAGCTTTGATTCTAGCATTAATTCATAAACATTTAATGTTTATGTCCTATGTTTATCCTTATCCCATGGTAAGTTTCATTTGGTGCATCTTATGTTTGTTGTTGTCGTGTCCAATTTTTGTCGCTGCGCTGTCCAACTGCATGCAAGATCTCTCACACTATTAAAGTACGAGGACAAACAATGGAGAAATGTAATCTTTCTACTTGTCTTTCCCTGTCCTTTCGTTTGATCCCTGTTCCTATTCTTCAGTCTCCCTTTCCTTTGATCCCTATTTATATTCTTAAGTCTTGTAGATGCATGATAGAGGCATCCTTCTGTCATTTCCTTTGATCCCTATTCTCCCAAGTATCCTTGTAGTAGAGTATTCGTTCGAACAAGCATGACAACCCAG
Organism: Picea glauca; assembly: GCA_000966675.3. NCBI lineage: Eukaryota > Viridiplantae > Streptophyta > Pinopsida > Pinales > Pinaceae > Picea > Picea glauca. The sequence goes on from JZKD02S1551548.1 coordinate 169,183, forward strand.
GTGGTTTCTTCGGACATAACATTTTCCAAAAACTTTGGTATTCAAGAAACGAATCGACTCCTTTTGAAGCTCGACTCCCTGGTTCGTTCTTCTGTGAGAAGTGGCTTTGAACTCGGTGGTGAACCCATATGCGTCTGTTCCCTTGGTCATGTGGGTAAGAACCTAGTTTGAGATCTCCTCAACCCTAGATTTGGTGGCCACAACATCCAATTTCACTTTCACCTGCGATCTTCGAGCAACAATAGTAACGCCATTGCTCCAGGCAAAGTTAACCTACTTCTAGATTTGAAAATATCGTATATGCTAGTTTAGGGAACTAGTGGTAACATGGAATCATTAATTTATTTTGTTTTATCTAGTTCTTTCTAACTTAATAAAAAAAAAACCTTAACCGTGTTGTCTATAGAACTGGTGACTAGATTTGACACAAACCCAATCGCTCAGTTAAGTAATGTGCCAACAATATTTTCTCTATGTGTTAACCGTATTGGTTGTGAATTTGGCGGCCATATTTTGACTTAATTCATTTACATAAAGTGTCAACAACCTGTTCTATCCATGTACATATTCATTCAATGGAGGCACTTAAAATTAACGGTAGCGTGTTCAAGATTACCTGTAGACTTTAGTTATTACAGTTCCAGTAAAATCATATGTCATGCTGTTAATAATTGATCTGAATTTATTTATTTTTGTGTAAAAATATTGTGTGATGTCTCGATGTTGCTGTGCAGTTTTTCAAAAATCCTCTCCTTGAATTTTCATATTTTTCAGTTATGGTAACTACAAGCCCTGAATGTGGCTAGTGGACAATGTTTTACTAATTAATAAAGCATGTATACATTTTTCGACTATTTTTTATTGGCGATTATTATATCAAAATTTAATTATAATATAGAAATCATCGTTCTAGTTGTGCATCATAATTATCCTAGTCCGAATTCCTAAAGTTTCATTATTCCTTTCTTCCATTAATTTTTAATCTATGAATTTTGGATATTTGAGCATATGTTTTAAGCTACATTGGAAAGTAACTAACCCTTTATGCTTTAAAATTTGCAATAATGGTTGGCAAACAAATCTTGGCCAAAGCCTCGAAGTCCAACTCTATCGGTAAAGACGGAAGGGTTGGCACAATGTGATGATCAACGCTCTTCTGCTAAGAAAATTAGGCGTGCTTATGCTCTACTCCATCGACCAACCAATTGTGCGATGGCTTTACAATGGTCTCTACAAATCCCTACTCCACATATATTTAAATCCTAAGACAAGAAAACAATTATTCAAATTTTGCAAGGGATTCCATGGTTAAGCACATTAGTTAACCATGGGATGGGTATGATACAATATCTCAGACGAGCTCTTGTTATAAAGATACTATTCTACAAATTTAGTGCCCAATTTAAAGGAGAACAACCTATTTTGTTGTCCTTCGTGCTCATAGTTGAATTCACTGTCTCCCCACGTTTGTCTGTCCAAGGCCGTGCTTATCCTTCCAAGTAATACATGTAGCTTCCAAAAATGGCCGCCATTTGCAAGAAACGATCGAGGGCCGTGCTTTCCATTTGCAAGAAAATATCTAGGACAGTGCTTTTCCTTCTAGGTAATACATGACAACTTCCAACAATGACTGGCATTTGCAGGAATACTAAGATGTTTTGGAATAGAATAAAATTATTTGACCTTAAAAATAGCCCAAATTTTATAGAAAATACATACAATTCTTAGTAATTTGAATATTTTTACAAAAATGTCTCCAAACATTTTATAGTTTGCATATTAAAGACTAGTAAGGTTGGCCAACATTTCTACATTCTAAGATAAGTTTAGACAACTAGTAAAATATTGAACACTTGGTAAAACCCATTGAACTAACTCCTTATATTAAATATGTATGTACATATATAACAATAATACTAATAAATTAAAATGATAAAAATGGACATTCAATTTTAGTTAAAAAAACAAAAAAAAAAAATTAAAAGATATCCACTTAATATTTTAAGTATACTTTTTGAAGTCTTTTTAAAATTTAATAAAATCTAAATTAAAATGAATCAATACTAAGTTTGATTCCAATTATCTATAAAATTATATGGTTACAAGTTACAATTTAATAACATAATTTTTCAAGATACAAATAAACCAATTCAACATACCTAAAACAAGATAGCTCAAAACATCTATGGAGAAGATTTCATAATGAAAAATACTCTAGGAAGATTTAGAAGATAGGATATTGGGAGGGGCAGATACCAGTCATGCTAACCATTTAAAGCAATAAAACCTGTCATTCTTAAATGACACATGTTATTCCTCATGTTGACATGAGTGGAAAATGGACTTGTGTGGATTGGTGGTGTAATTTTAGTTTTCAAAAGGTTGGAATGTTGATGGATGTTGCTTCAGAGGCATATCTTTTTCTTCACATATTTTCATCACGGTGTTCACTTAGTCACTAGTCACTTTCACTTAGTGTTGCATGGTTTCCTCTAACATGGTGATGCATTTACCTAGTTCCATTCATAATCATGGCATTTCCATAGTTTTACTTAAGCAAATTGTTTATTGCAAATATATTATAACTTTTGACTAGGTAAAATCCACTTCCTACATACATTTTCACCACTCACCATTTTACCTAGGTGATTTATGTATCACATCACATATTGACATTTTCCCTAGGTAAAACCCTCAATTACACTTACATTCCACTTCATTCCATCTCCTAGGAGGCGCATGAAACAATTAGATTAAAATATCTAAGTCTTACCTTATAATAACTCCTCAATTATTATATTTTCACTTTTTCTAGTGTGAACACACCTAACTAGTTTGGGATATATTAATTAAAAATTTAAAATCCTAAACCTTAGATTGAGTGCCTAAGTATTGATCTATTAACAGTTTCTAATTGGTCAATAAGAGTTGTAACTTAAAGTTCATGTGGTACACATGAGACTAGAAACTCCCCCTTTTAACATGTATTGAAGTGAGATACTAGCCTATTAATAATTAAATGTTATAATTGTCCACTGAGACCTAATTCCCTAAGTTTTATTCCTAAATTCACTAGGGAACATAACTTAAGTTAGCACTCCCTCCTTTGGCATGTATGTTGAGAAAAAAACACATGAAAAAAAGCCAATTCGCCCTAGCCTCATAATATCCTTGTTCACAAATGATAACATTTGCATCATACATTTTTATCCTTTGACCCAAGTTTTGAGGATTTATTTGGTATTCATGTTTGACTAGGAGTTTCTTATCCATGCACCGTAGGGTTTTAGCCTTCCACCTCATCCATTCAACTCATCCACCCTATCCATTCATACACACATCCCTAGGAGGTATGGTCTACTATGAAGACTTATTCACTTCTTACATAACCTTGTTCACACCTTGCACACATGTGAAGTGACTAGTGATGGTTTGACTTGGTTAAAGGGCACCCATTTGCACACATTTTGAGGAGATCTCATGGATTTGATGAAAACCCATTTGCACAAGTGTCAAGGGCGTCCCTTCTAGGGTGATAATTTCAAGGTTGAATTGGTCAAAGTGGACAAAAATGCGCATTCTTCAAGGGACACTCATTCAATCTCTTCTAGGGCGAATTCATGCATGGTGAAAGTTTAAATGTGAACACAAAGCACAATTATATGTGTTTATTTCAGTCAAAGTGGTCCACAAGGCACAAGTACCAAGGAAACACTTGCTAAAGGATTATTTTAGAGTTTCATTGGTCAAAGGGATTCTAGAAAGAGCACTCAAGCATTACACTTGGAATTGGTGTACATTTCTAGAAGAGCTTCTTCATAAATGAGGTTTTACACATGGAAAACCACTCATTTTCTTGGAAATTCACCCTACCAAGTAGTATTATTATTTGAAGGTGGTTATTTCTAGGAAATTGCCCTCATCATGAGTTTTACTCTTGGCATTCATGCACACTTATTGATTCACCCTTCCTATTTGACCAAGCCTTTTATCATTATTTTACATGAGAAGGACAAATGACACCTAGATTTTGATTTTCCATGAAGATAATAATGGAAGAAGTAGACATGTAGCACCAAAACCATCTAGAACATTGTATTCAAGCATTTTTCTATGGGCTTGATCAAATTCGCCCTCTAGTTAGTTATATTTTCTTAGGAAAATATTATTTTATTGGAGAGGAGAGTTGAGTTAAAACCTGTATAAAGGTTTGTTCTCTCCATTTTGTAGATGGATTAGATCAATGGAGAATAATGGGAAGAATCTTGTCTCACCTTTGCAAATCTATTTTGTAATATTGCTATTCTTTAGTATTTGTTCTAGGGTAATCATAGAAGGATTTGAGTTGCAAGTTTTCATTGAGGAAGGAGCTATTATAAGACAAACATTGCAAGTGAGGTATGAAGTATGTGTCTATTTCATTTCTTTGTCAAATTCGAGATGAATATCTTAGGGTTTCATTTCCTTACCCTAGGTTTAATATATGATTTACCTTGTAATACTTAGGTTAATTTATTTAGAATTAGCCTCCCTATAATCCTTGTAAGGTTTCACATTCCTTAGTTTGATGCTCATCCAAGCAATCTTTATGATCTTTGGGACTTCTACCATCAAGAAAAGAGGACAAATACTCAAGAGTGGCTTAGACCCCATAGCTCAATCAAGATAGGCACTGGTCTCCTATTCATTTATCATCCCAAGCCCATCTTTTATATTTATTTTTCCATCACGATTGTGGTTAAGTTCTCTTTACTCCCACTCCTACTACATGAAGTGAGCCTAGTTTGATAGAGGAATCACCCCTTGGTTAGGATTCCATTTACCCTAGCTTAAAGTGTAGAGGAGAGTTGGTGAGGTGACAATGGCTAACCCCCTAGATCCACAAGGCTAGTGCCCTATGTTTGAGACTTTAATCAAAAGGTGCTAGTTTGTGTGGTAACATTTTGGCACCATTGCCGGGGATAAAGTCCATTTCCCAAAAAATTTGACAATCATGCTTCTTCAAGACTTGGATGAGGGTTTATATTGAATATATATCTCATCTTGGCAATTAGATTGAAGGGAATATGCCCTTTTCCCTTAGAAATTTTTGAAGACTTGTGCTTGTAGGGTGAAATAATCACATTGTGAAGACATCAAGTTCACCTTGGAAACTCTACTCCACACTTTCAGATTTTGGTATGAGGCATGAAGAGAATTTATATTTCAGAATTTTAGAAATTTTAATGTATGGCTCCATCTTGCAAGGAGTTGAATGCAAAATTATTTTCCCCTTTGGATTTCTCATACATCCATGGATACCTACATCATTTCAATTATAAGCTATGGAAGAACTATGCTCCAAATTCTATGGGAATAAAGATGTTGCTTCACATTTTTCTATATCTTTCATTAGATTCATTGCAAAATTTAACATTATACATGAAGATGTGATGCTCAAATTGTATTCTCTTTCATTGCAAAAGAAAGTAAGAGAATGGTTTTGTGTCTTAGCCCAAGGAAAATTTCTTCATTTTCATATTTCATCATAGTTTTTTAAGAAGCTTGGATGGTCGATGAAGATCATATTAAAGGCTTAGATGATGCATATGTTTGGGCTATGATTTGTAATGAAGTAAGAAGACAACTTGGTAATATAATGTATATTGGTGAAAGATATTAGTGAAAGATATGGAGTATATTAGTGAAAGATATGGAGTAATAAGTTGAGAAGAATTTGTTTTAGCTTCATATGAAGAAGAAATTACCTAAGAAAGTGATATAAGTAGTGCATATTTGATCTTCATGGGAAACCACATAAACTAGAATCTTGTGCAGAAAATTTGAGTAGTATTTTCCAGCCATATATTACAATGGATCTTGTAGATGTTTCGGAGTATATGGGGCAGACCTTGGGGTATAATTTTGCAGAAGTTTTTCAGCTATATATGCCTCCACCTATCACATTTTTTGTCCATAGATTTTTAGCTGAAAAATACATTTTTGGGGCTGATTTTTGTTAGGTACAACATGCTTTCCAAATTGTTGTATCTTTCAGAAATTTCCAGCCTCTTTCTACTACAAATTTCATTGAATTTGCATGTCATTTTTCAGCTAGAAGTTATCTTTCTAATGTTGGAAATTATA